>CM070494.1:39367065-39417065 GCA_036324585.1 Champsocephalus esox
CTAGCACCAGGAAGCTAGGATTCAGGAGGCTAGGACTCAGGAGCCTAGCGCCAGGAGCCTAGAACCAGGAGTCTAGTACCAGGAGTCTAGCACCAGGAGTCCAGTACCAGGAGTCTAGCATCAGGAGTCTAGAACCAGGAGTCTAGCATCAGGAGTCTAGAACCAGGAGTCTAGAACCAGGAGTCTAGCACCAGGAAGCTAGGATTCAGGAGGCTAGGACTCAGGAGGCTAGGACTCAGGAGTCTAGCAGCAGGAGTCTAGCAGCAGGAGTCTAGCACCAGGAGGCTAGCACCAGGAGGCTAGCACCAGGAGGCTAGCACCAGGAGTCTAGCACCAGGAGTCTAGCACCAGGAGTCTAGAACCAGGAAGCTAGGATTCAGGAGGCTAGGACTCAGGAGGCTAGGACTCAGGAGGCTAGGACTCAGGAGTCTAGCAGCAGGAGTCTAGCAGCAGGAGTCTAGCAGCAGGAGTCTAGCACCAGGAGTCCAGTACCAGGAGGCTAGCACCAGGAGGCTAGCACCAGGAGGCTAGCACCAGGAGTCTAGCACCAGGAGTCTAGCACCAGGAGTCTAGCACCAGGAGTCTAGAACCAGGAAGCTAGGATTCAGGAGGCTAGGACTCAGGAGGCTAGGACTCAGGAGTCTAGCAGCAGGAGTCTAGCAGCAGGAGTCTAGCACCAGGAGGCTAGCACCAGGAGTCTAGAACCAGGAGTACAGAACCAGGAGTCTAGAACCAGGAGGCTAGCACCAGGAGGCTAGCACCAGGAGTCTAGCACCAGGAGTCTAGCACCAGGAGTCTAGTACCAGGAGTCTAGCACCAGGATTCTAGAACCAGGATTCTAGAACCAGGAGCCTAGCACCAGGAGTCCAGGACCAGGAGTCCAGGACCAGGAGTCCAGGACCAGGAGTCTAGGACCAGGAGGCTAGCACCAGGAGGCTAGCACCAGGAAGCTAGGATTCAGGAGGCTAGGACTCAGGAGCCTAGCGCCAGGAGCCTAGCACCAGGAGTCTAGTACCAGGAGTCTAGCACCAGGATTCTAGAACCAGGAGTCTAGCACCAGGAGTCCAGTACCAGGAGTCTAGCATCAGGAGTCTAGAACCAGGAGTCTAGAACCAGGAGTCTAGCACCAGGAAGCTAGGATTCAGGAGGCTAGGACTCAGGAGGCTAGGACTCAGGAGTCTAGCAGCAGGAGTCTAGCAGCAGGAGTCTAGCACCAGGAGTCCAGTACCAGGAGGCTAGCACCAGGAGGCTAGCACCAGGAGGCTAGCACCAGGAGTCTAGCACCAGGAGTCTAGAACCAGGAGTCCAGAACCAGGAGTCTAGAACCAGGAGGCTAGCACCAGGAGGCTAGCACCAGGAGTCTAGCACCAGGAGTCTAGCACCAGGAGTCTAGTACCAGGAGTCTAGAACCAGGATTCTAGGACCAGGAGTCCAGGACCAGGAGTCTAGGACCAGGAGGCTAGCACCAGGAAGCTAGGATTCAGGAGGCTAGGACTCAGGAGGCTAGGACTCAGGAGGCTAGGACTCAGGAGTCTAGCAGCAGGAGTCTAGCAGCAGGAGTCTAGCACCAGGAGTCCAGTACCAGGAGGCTAGCACCAGGAGGCTAGCACCAGGAGTCTAGCACCAGGAGTCTAGAACCAGGAGTCCAGAACCAGGAGTCTAGAACCAGGAGTCTAGAACCAGGAGGCTAGAACCAGGAGCCTAGAACCAGGAGGCTAGTACCAGGAGTCTAGGACCAGGAGTCTAGTGCCAGGAGTCTAGCACCAGGAGTCTAGGACCAGGAGTCTAGTGCCAGGAGTCTAGCGCCAGGAAGCTAGGATTCAGGAGGCTAGGACTCAGGAGGCTAGGACTCAGGAGGCTAGGACTCAGTCCATGTAAACATGTATAAAGCATGTTTCTCCAGATACGAGTGTGTTGCCGTTAACCCTTTACGCTCACAACGGAACTCCTTCATGGTTGTCGAATAACATGCTGTCCTCCGTAGTGTGCGAGAGAGAGACGAGGGCTCTGCAGCCTCCAGTCCTCTGGTCATGTGGTCACATATCTTCTATCCTCACATGCATGCTGTCCCTTTAGAGCTGTCTGTCCTCACCTCGTCCACGCTGGAGGACGGCTGGTTGGTTCTGGACGGTTGTTTCGTCCTCGGTCCTTTCGGAGCTCTCTTCCCAGGAACAGCTGCTGGACTTTTTAAAATGCTCTTCACGATGTCTGGAGAATAGAAACGCCTCTGAATCCCAGAGAGGACAGGACTCTCAGGACGTCTCACATGTCTCTGAGGGACAGAGAGAGATGACACAGAGAGGACAGGACTCTCAGGACGTCTCACATGTCTCTGAGGGACAGAGAGAGATGACACAGAGAGGACAGGACTCTCAGGACGTCTCACATGTCTCTGAGGGACAGAGAGAGATGACCCAGAGAGGACAGGACTCTCAGGACGTCTCACATGTCTCTGAGGGACAGAGAGAGATGACACAGAGAGGACAGGACTCTCAGGACGTCTCACATGTCTCTGAGGGACAGAGAGAGATGACACAGAGAGGACAGGACTCTCAGGACGTCTCACATGTCTCTGAGGGACAGAGAGAGATGACCCAGAGAGGACAGGACTCTCAGGACGTCTCACATGTCTCTGAGGGACAGAGAGAGATGACACAGAGAGGACAGGACTCTCAGGACGTCTCACATGTCTCTGAGGGACAGAGAGAGATGACACAGAGAGGACAGGACTCTCAGGACGTCTCACATGTCTCTGAGGGACAGAGAGAGATGACACAGAGAGGACAGGACTCTCAGGACGTCTCACATGTCTCTGAGGGACAGAGAGAGATGACACAGAGAGGACAGGACTCTCAGGACGTCTCACATATCTCTGAGGGACAGAGAGAGATGACCCAGAGAGGACAGGACTCTCAGGACGTCTCACATGTCTCTGAGGGACAGAGAGAGATGACACAGAGAGGACAGGACTCTCAGGACGTCTCACATGTCTCTGCAGAGTGTCCACATGGAGACTCTGTGAGGAGAGAGTCCTGATGGTGGAGGATCCACACAGAAAGACTGGTGTCCTCCCAGCAGGAAGACGAGCTCCCAGCATGCACCACAGCGACCGGAGGAGCATCTCCACACCTGGAAACAAAAACAAAAGTTTAGATCCCTGGAGGGTAAAGATCAGAGTGTGTGTGTGTGTGTGTGTGTGTGTGTGTGTGTGTCAACATTAAAGGTCCCACGTCCTGCTCCTCTGGTTCTGACCCGTCCCCTGGTGTTCTGTTCTGACCCGTCCCCTTGTGTTCTGGAGCTTCTGCAGAGTCTCAGCCCCTCAGAGCGCCCCCTGCAGGGAGAAGACCTGATGCCCCAGAACGCCTCGATGGACGTTTCTCTGTTTCCATTGTTCACTTCTTGGGCACAGTGACGTAACGTAACGGCTCTGGACCAATCTGCGGAGCCGTTACGTTTGGACCAATCCGTGGACTTCCTCTCACACACACACACACACACACACACACACACTCGGCGGGACGTTGCGAGGCTCTCTGTTGCGAGGAGCGGACTCTGTGAGCTGTCCACTGGTGTGGGGTCGGAGAGACGGCGAGACAGCGCGGAACTCAGCCTGGGCACACACACACACACACACTCCCAGCCAGGCTGTGTGTGTGTGTTCGGGCTGGGTTTCGCCGTGTCTCGCTGTCTCGCAGGGGGGGGGCAGCAGCTCCAACAAGCCGTGTAGGACAGAGTGAACACGCAGACTGTCAGAGACGCTGAGAAGCCAATGAGAGTCTGGAACGTGAACAAAGAGAATCTGTTCCGGTGGACTCAGCGATGGAGCTCTGATCAGGACGAGCGGGACCTTTAAATAAATGACAAACAATATTTTCCACCAAGTAAAGGCATTCCTGCAAACTTTGGTTTTCATACAAATAGACCAGAAACAAACTGTATGCTCATGGATGTTAAAGACGTTCAAACCCAGTGGAAGCACGCAGACGGGTCAGAACGCGAGACGCAGCCTGATCTGTGACGAAGGACCCGCCAGGTCACTTCCTTCCTGTCATGAGTACTTATGGACAGTAAGTATATGTACACAGTCTAAATACTGTGTACTGTACACACAGGGTGAGGACTGATGCTGCCACCACGACCGAGTGTTCTCTAACTGATCTGTGTAACACGGCAGCTCTTACATATGTCATTAAAACATCTTAAATCTAATGCTAACACAACACAAGTCAAACCAACAGCTCTGACCTTGAGCACAGCAACCAGCTTCACATCTCCTCTCTCTCGTTATCCGTCTGCTCAACATTAGCACGCGCAGTGTTTAGTGATGTGCATGATGCAGATGTGATCACACATACAGTTAAACCTGCAGCTGCCTTTTAGTGAAGCTAACAGATTAGCATGCTAATGAAACTACACTCACTCCCTGTTAGCACCCTGTTAGCACCCTGTTAGCTCACCTGTGGGTGTAGACGGCAGATATTCAGCAGCTTGCTGTTTTAAATCTGCTTCAAAGTGTCACAAAACGCTTTAAAATGTTAAAATAAAACAGTAAAAATAACATCTCTGAAACTTGCCTTCCTGCTGGAGGTGACGTAAAGCACGTAATGACGTAGGGTGTAATATTTCTTTGCCCGAACGCTGACTGGCAGGCTGACGGGCTCTTTTGCGAAAGTGTATTTTTTTTAGATGTTACGCTCAACATTAATAATATACAAACGTTACCTTATTGTATTAGTCTTGAAGAACCTCCTATGCTAATTAGTTTTAATAATAATTATACACACACCTCAGTCTGGGCGCCTTTCCTCAGGCTTCTTGGTTTCCTGTAAGTCTGAACTCAGGGTACCAAACGGCCTGTATTGACCTTCAGCTTCATCAGATTTAACGCTATTTCACACATTAACTGTTTGAAAAGCTTGAAGTGACATGCAATCTTTACAAATATAACCTTTTTTTGTATTAATAAAGTCTCCAGATGTTAGACCTGTAGCGCCCCCTCTGGTGCAGTCAGGGGTTGTCAAGGAAACTTCTTTTAAAACACAGTTGATGGAAGTTATGGTACGTTACGCAGAATAAATAAATGATGTTTATGGTACATATGAGTTATTTGGCATAAACTAAATTGCACACATCGTTGGTTTTGCTAAGTAAGGGTGAGAACTGCCGGAGAACAGGTACACAAACAGTTGAAATAAGGTATTGTAGAGCCGACGAACGGGAGTCAGAGGCGGTGTATTCAGGAGGGACTTCCACGGTTTATTATTCATTAATCAAGAAGACGTGAGTACACGTGCTGCTCTGTGTAACCAGCTAGCATGGATGACGTCCAACCCCGGTGCCCTCACTAACGGGTCCGGGTTGCAACACACACGAATCACACGGTGAAGTATATACCCATTATGTGTCACCACACAAGCCCCCCCAGAATTCACCCATAAAGTCCGCGGGGCGGAACGACAGGTCGACCCCCACGACTCCTGAGCACGGGAGTTGGAAAAACTACCTCTGCCTGTGCGGCCTCCGGAAGAGGCGAGACCGGAACAACGGGTCTCAACTCGGCGACCGGGATCGAGGCCGGGGGGGGGCGGCCCCGTCGCGGAGGTCGAGCCAGCACCACCGACTGGTCCAAGTCCAGGTGAGCAGCTTTCACCCGGTCCACCGAGACGTGCTCGGCCCTGCCATCCAGGTCGACCACCAAGTGCTTCTCCCCGTGTTCCAAGACCCAGAAAGGCCCTTCGTAAGGGGGCTGCAGGGGGCCTCCGTGCGCGTCGTGTCGGATGAACACATGCGGAGCTCCACGGGAACCCGGGACACCTGAGTTCCGTGCCGAGCAGCGGGGATCGGAGCAAGGGCCTCAGGAAAGCCCGCTGGGCCGTCGCCGACCGGGGAGCCGATGCGTTGGGGAGGAAATCCCCCGGAACCCTCAACGGCTGCCCGTAGACCATCTCAGCCGTGGAGCACCGCAGATCCTCCTTAGGCTCCGCCCTCAGGCCCAGCATCACCCAGGGCAGCTTGTCGACCCAATTACCGTCCGTCCGGCCTTGAGAGCCGCCTTCATGGAGCGATCGAACCGCTCACAGAGGCCGTTAGCCTGAGGGTGGTAAGCGGTTGTCCTGTGAAGCTTGACCCCCAGACCACTCGCCACAGCGTTCCAGAGCTCGGACGTGAACGGCAAACCCCGGTCCGAGGGATTTTGTTCATCTCCATGAACAAAATCCGGGGTCTTCCCCCTCTAGCAGATTCAGCATTCTCTCCTTAGCAGATAAGCTAACTGTCTTACTCGCCTCATAGTTGCCATGGTGCGGGGGTCTGTGATAAATCCCACCGACCTGGGTGACGTGGAGCTTCCCATCGCTGCTACCACGTGGACAGTGTTGGGAAAGTTCACTTGCTACATGAACTAGTTCAGTTCAGAATTCAGAATGTTGAACTCAAGTTCATGGTTTCAAAAATGAACAAATGTATAGTTTATAGTTCTTTGTTCAATACGTCGCTGCGAGCTGTCGTCTGTCTCCGATCCGATGCTGATGGATTTCGGTGGGAGTGGATCTGTGTTGGCTCTTTTTTATTCGCCACTCGCACATACCGTGAAAGGCTAGTCGTGTGCTGATTCTCAACGTGCCGTTTAAGGTTTGTCGTCGATGTACGGACTTGCTTTCCAAACCGGGCGGACACAGTTTACGGGCAAACGTTAGATTGTTTCCGTCTGAGTCAGAACTGACTTTAACGTGAAGCTCTTTTAGATGCTCAGACGCCGACGCCGTAGAGTCTCTCTGAGCGAGTGCAGCTGCTCTCGGCTTCGTCCACACTAATTCATTCATTCAATGCTCGCCGGTTGGGTTGGGGTTGGGTAACCCTAACCCCAAACAGGCGAAACCCTACCAGTTCCCCCACTGCCTCTGCCCCCTCCCTCCATGCTGGTTCCTCCGGTTTGTGTCCCGGTAGGTGAAGAGGGTCTGGTCATACACAACCGGGTGAGTTGCTACGGCGATAGTTAGTTTCTCCTCCGACTTGTTTTTGAAATATAGAAATGAACGGCGGGATATCTCTCCCAGCTTAGACGCGGTTTCATTGGCTACGGCTTCAGCTGTCAGATTTTCAGAAACGGGATTTGATTGGTTGGCGCTGGCTACTCCGGCGTCAGAAGTTGAACATTGTTCAACTTCTGACGCCGGAGACGCTGAGACGGACCGCTCTGCTACCCACAATTCAGTTCGGCGAAGAAGCGAGGCTACGTGACGTCACCCCGTTGAAAGGGAACGGGCAGCTTGGAGCAGTCGACGCTGTCGTGCGGACGGGCCGTGACTCCATCAGAGCTGTCTTCATAAGGCTCGTTGCTCGATACCTTGTTCTGTGAAGCATAGCAGCTGAAATGAGATCCAGAATGAACCGACCTCGTACAGAATCCAATATCTTTTCTTACGTCTTCGTAAAAAGATGAAAATAACAAATAAAGGGAAATCACACTAAATAGAAAGTCAAAATCTAATCTGAGGATTTGGCATTCTTTATTATTGTCGCATAGAATAGACTCTTCATTTCACACACGTTAAATACTCCTGTTATACATCTGATCCTGACGGTCATACAAAATATACGATAGCTTCTATACGTCATCATTCTCCATAAAGTCTTGTTTTATATCTGGTTTAAAAAATGAAACGGCAGAGAGGAAGACAGACGGACGTGGAGGTTCAGCTCAACATCGTCTCAAAATGAAAGAACGGCGAGCCGAAGGACGGCAAGGTACGGAATATTACATGTTGGAGTTACAGGTACATCTCAGCAGGTGACTCTCAGGTGGGCACTGCGTCTCCTGTTGCATCATGGGAGATCACACACCATACACACACAGAAGAAATATCAGATCATTTGCTCCCCACACCCAGAATACATCCAGCCGGGTCAGACGGGCGGGGGGTCGGTGTAGCTCAGCATCCAGCCCCCCCCCCTCGGGTCAGACGGGCGGGGGGTCGGTGTAGCTCAGCATCCAGCCCCCCCCCCTTTGGATCAGACGGGCGGGGGGTTGGTGTAGCTCAGCATCCAGCTCGGATCAGACGGGCGGGGGGTTGGTGTAGCTCAGCATCCAGCCCCCCCCCCTCGGATCAGACGGACGGGGGGTCGGTGTAGCTCAGCATCGAGCTTTGGATCAGACGGGCGGGGGGTCGGTGTAGCTCAGCATCCAGCCCCCCCCCTCGGATCAGACGGGCGGGGGGTCGGTGTAGCTCAGCATCCAGCCTTTGGATCAGACCGGCGGGGGGTTGGTGTAGCTCAGCATCGAGCCCCCCCCCCGGGTCAGACGGGCGGGGGGTTGGTGTAGCTCAGCATGGGGGAGAAGGAGTGCAGGAAGTTGTTGGACTGAGAGCAGAAGTCCTCCTCTGTGAGAGGCAGCAGGAAGCTGAGGAAGACGAGGAGCAGGAGGAAGATCTGAAATGGAAGAGACACCAGCAGAACCCTCCGGAACCACGAGCTGCAGAACCTCCAGGGAACCGGGTCAGAACGGGAGGAACCGGATCCAGCGGCGCTGAGAAACCTGAAGGAGAGAGAGGTCAGGAACATTACCTTTGTTAAGATCCGTTCTGTCCTCGGAGCCTGTGAAGCATCCTCAGATGACGCTGTGCTTAAAGTGCTCTACAGATTAAGTGTGTGATTTATTCATTATGTACTGCATCTATATTTCATTCTCTTTCAATGTAAACGCTTCATTTGATCGATATCTTCTTTCGGTGTTATTCTCGTGTTCTTAAAAGAGTTCTGTGTTGTTTTAATTCTTGTTTTGTTTGTTTGTATTCTCCACGAGTTCTCTTTCGTCCGACTGACCGGGCTCTAGCGCCGGGTCGGTCCATCGCGCGCAGCTCGTCCCCCCCTGGGACCCACGCGGTCGGAGGATCTGTTCCCTTCATCTCCTCGCTGAGAGAGACCGCGGCTGCATCCTTTCAGCCCGCAGCGTCCGCCCGGCTGCGTGCTGCTTCGCGACCCGTCCAGTCGGAGCGCGGGCGTACGCGTCCTCCAGGAGCCGTGGCCGGCTGCGCACAGACTTCCATCGGACGGGTCGGTGTCGGCTCGGTCGGTGTATGGCAGCGTTCATGGCACGCTTGCAGCTTCAGGTTCCGCAGGCCGACTCGGCTCAGGCTAGCGCGTTCTTCAGGCGTAACCCTGCCCCCGTCACTGTTCCTCCTTCAGAGGAGTATCTGAGGGAGCTCCATACATGCTGGAGGGACACCAGGGCCCTCTCCCACGCCCAGCAGGCCCAGGGGCCCCTCTAGCAGCCGTACTCAGCCACCAGCTTACAGTGGTGGTCTGCGCAGGTCCCAGAGGCCGGGCGTCGGCTGCCTTCCCAGCAGCAGCAGCTCAGTCACTGGGCTGTCTGTACTTCCGACCCTGGGGGGTCTCCACCTTAACCCAGGAGTACGAGCTCCGGCCCCTAGCCTTCGGCCGGGTCACAATGACAGTCGTCAGCGATCCGGCAGAGGCCCTAGCTCTGGCCCAAGAGCTGTCCGTCCTCTTGGCCAAGGGCGCACTCGAGCCAGTCGACCCTCTGCTTAGCCAGGGGGTTCTACTCGGCGTGCTTTCTCGTGAGCAAGAAAGTGGGTGGACTTCGCCTGATCTTGGACCTCCGAGGAATCAACAGATTCCTGAAGGTGCTGCCACTCCACATGCTGACCCCAGCACAGAGAGAGGCGAAGTCAATCATGCATTGAAGTCAACGGAGAGAGAAAACGTATCTTTCCATCCCGTTTCAATCGTGCCACGAGTTACACACGTGATGTTCGTCAATCTTAGAAAACTATTTCCATTTCAAAAAAGTCACAGTTTGTCGTAAAACTGTTGAAATGTAAGACTATGAAAAATACGCAACTAGAAAGACTACAAATCCCAGAGTCGCGTGAGTGATGTCGTAACTGTTTTCCTCCGCTAAGAGATGGCTCAGATCAGATCACTTTAACGAGATGCCCGTGTGCTAAGTGCCAGGCTGTTACCATAGCAGCAACGGGTCTTGCTCGTTCTGTCGCTTCCCGTCTGATGAGAGGACCAGGAGTGGCTGATCAAGTTAGCTACCTAGCTAGCAGCTAGCACGTTAGTTAGCATTACAGCCGTGTCATTTTCATTAGCCTGAACATGAAGTGACGTCAAGTGACCCAACATGTTACACAGGAAGAGGAGGAGTCATATTTCATGAACCCTTTGAAGAGTGACCGGTGTTCCTTCGGACAGCCTGCCCACGGTCGCCCAGACAGCAGTCCCTTCCAGACGGTGGACGATCTCACTCCACGCTGAGAGTTCATGTGGCTGCTATTTCTGCCCGACATGTTCGGGTCGACGGCGCCACGGCGGGGTGCCACAGGTCGGTGTCCCTCTTCTTGAGGGGCTTTACGGCAGCGTCCCCCTAGCACCCCGAGGGCTCCGGCTTGGGACCTGCCCTTGCTGCCGGATGCCCCATCAACTCCTCCCTTCGAGCCCCTGGCCCAGGTGGGGCTCAGGTGGCTGCCCACAAAGGCAGCATTTCTGCTTGCCATAGCCTCAGGGAAGCGAGTCGGGGAGTTGCATGTCCTCTCTGTGAGCGGTGCATGCCCGAGGTGAGACTCTCAGGCGTTGCCCTTTGGGCAAATGTGGCGTTCCCGCCCGGGGTGCTTCCACAAAGCCACTTCAATCAGCCTGCCCAGCTGGCACGCTCTGACATTCAGGAGTACGGCACGTCGAAGTGGCTGTGCCCGGGGGTGCCCGGGGGGTGCCCAAAGGGCGTATATCAAGGCTACTGCCGGCATACGGCAGGAGGAGCAGCTCTTTGTTTGCCCTGGCGGCACTAAAGGAGGTTAGGCCCTCTAACCAGTGGCTGCCCCACTGGGTTGTCGACACCATCTCACAGGCTTACGGGGCCAGTGGCCGCCCCCTGCCACCAGGCTGAGATGCCACTCTACAAGGAGCATCTCAGCACATTGGGGTGCCCTGAGAGGGGTGCCCCTGGAGACCGTCTGCGCTGCGGCGTCTTCTGGCACATTCTCCAGGTTCTACCGGGTCAATGTCGCCACTCCCCGTCCTCTGGGCGTGGTCCTGTTGCCGAGCTCCGCTGCTTCCAGCGGTGAGCAAGGGCTTGGATTCTCCATGCCGTGGTTGGTGCAAGTCATCCCAGAGCTGAAGCACCGCCTCTGGCGGTCAGTAGGGCCGAAGTAGAACGATAGTTACGCTGTAACTACGGTCTATGAGTCCCGGATGACCGCCAGAGTTCCTGTCACTCAGAATTCTTGCGTGCTCGCGAGAAGATTCGGGGAACAGATCCTCTGACGGCTGATATCGCCGGTGTCGCGTGGGTCACAGCTGACTTTGTTGTTATTGGCACTCGAGCTGCGCATGCGATATAGAAATATCCTGAATTAATTCAGATTGTCAAAAATATATTTAAAATGTAAAAAATGAAGTCGTAAATATTACGAAGAAAAAGTAGAAAACTATTAACGTTAAAGAATAAACACGAAGTTTAACTTTATTCTGGTGAGACACTGATAGAGACGGTCTGTACAGGTGAGACACTGATAGAGACGGTCTGTACAGGTGAGACACTGATAGAGACAGTCTGTACAGGTGAGACACTGATAGAGACAGTCTGTACAGGTGAGACACTGATAGAGACGGTCTGTACAGGTGAGACACGGATAGAGACAGTCTGTACAGGTGAGACACGGATAGAGACAGTCTGTACAGGTGAGACACGGATAGAGACAGTCTGTACAGGTGAGACACGGATAGAGACAGTCTGTACAGGTGAGACACTGATAGAGACGGTCTGTACAGGTGAGACACTGATAGAGACAGTCTGTACAGGTGAGACACTGATAGAGACAGTCTGTACAGGTGAGACACGGATAGAGACGGTCTGTACAGGTGAGACACGGATAGAGACAGTCTGTACAGGTGAGACACGGATAGAGACAGTCTGTACAGGTGAGACACTGATAGAGACGGTCTGTACAGGTGAGACACTGATAGAGACAGTCTGTACAGGTGAGACACGGATAGAGACAGTCTGTACAGGTGAGACACTGATAGAGACAGTCTGTACAGGTGAGACACTGATAGAGACAGTCTGTACAGGTGAGACACGGATAGAGACGGTCTGTACAGGTGAGACACGGATAGAGACGGTCTGTACAGGTGAGACACGGATAGAGACAGGTGAGACACGGATAGAGACAGGTGAGACACGGATAGAGACAGTCTGTACAGGTGAGACACGGATAGAGACAGGTGAGACACGGATAGAGACGGTCTGTACAGGTGAGACACGGATAGAGACGGTCTGTACAGGTGAGACACTGATAGAGACAGTCTGTACAGGTGAGACACGGATAGAGACGGTCTGTACAGGTGAGACACGGATAGAGACGGTCTGTACAGGTGAGACACGGATAGAGACGGTCTGTACAGGTGAGACACGGATAGAGACGGTCTGTACAGGTGAGACACGGATAGAGACAGTCTGTACAGGTGAGACACGGATAGAGACAGTCTGTACAGGTGAGACACGGATAGAGACAGTCTGTACAGGTGAGACACGGATAGAGACAGTCTGTACAGGTGAGACACGGATAGAGACAGTCTGTACAGGTGAGACACGGATAGAGACAGTCTGTACAGGTGAGACACGGATAGAGACGGTCTGTACAGGTGAGACACGGATAGAGACAGTCTGTACAGGTGAGACACTGATAGAGACAGTCTGTACAGGTGAGACACGGATAGAGACAGTCTGTACAGGTGAGACACGGATAGAGACGGTCTGTACAGGTGAGACACGGATAGAGACAGTCTGTACAGGTGAGACACTGATAGAGACGGTCTGTACAGGTGAGACACGGATAGAGACGGTCTGTACAGGTGAGCAGCTCCTCTGCAGAGCGAGTTAGCGTTAGCGTTAGCTTACAGACGGCGCGCCTCAGATTTATCAAAGCGGGACTTTGGGACGTGAGTTCACGTGGTTTCCTGCGGAGAGCTGGGAGATGCTACGCTAGGCTAACGTGGCTTCCAAGTTAGCCTAGCTTAGCATCTATCAGCCGTTACAGAAAGAAAACAAATAATTGTCATTGATTTATATTTTGATATTCGACCGAATGCGAATTTAGTTTTTAGTTCTGAGATTACATTCGGAATTCTGAAAGAAGTCAAGAAATAAGTAAAATAATGTGAAGTCTGAGAATTCGAAGTTACCCTTTTCCACACGGCTGAAATATATTTAGCATCATGTCACCTCTTACCATGTGACAGACGGAGACCTGAGACTGACCAATGACAGACTGTAGTTGGTGATAAAGCAGCAGCAGCAGAAGAAGAAAAGACACACACACACACACACACACACACACACACAGCCTGAGCATTGTTCATTGCAGACATTTTCCGGCGTTTCAAAGAAAGTGTGTGTGGGGTTAGAATCTGCAGTTCTGTTATGAAGCAGACGACGAAGAGGAGGAGGAGCTCTTCCTCACTGCGAGCTACACACAGATGATCACGGACCCCCACCAGCATGAGCAGAAACATGAGGACTACAAATGTGTTTCAGGT
This sequence comes from Champsocephalus esox, assembly GCA_036324585.1. Lineage (NCBI taxonomy): Eukaryota > Metazoa > Chordata > Actinopteri > Perciformes > Channichthyidae > Champsocephalus > Champsocephalus esox. The sequence continues at coordinate 39,380,623 of CM070494.1, forward strand.
GCATCATGGGAGGTTGAGTTCTTTGATCTTGTGCTAGGTGCTAGGAACCAACAGAAAGGTACCTGTGGGGGGGGGGCTCCCGGCTGTGACACACTACTATCGCCCCGCTGCTGTTTGCAATGAACAGGTGATGAGGGAGGGTAAAAGAAAGAAAGAATGATTCAGTCGATGGAGAGAAATCCCAAAATGAAAGAAGAGCAGCAACAAAATCATGAGGACGATGTTGTGACAGAAATCTGTCTTTTTCTCTGTCCAGACATTCATGAAGCAGCAACATGCTAACTCAACCTGATGCTAATGCATGATAACATGCTAACTCAACCTGATGCTAATACATGATAACATGCTAACTCAACCTGATGCTAATACATGATAACATGCTAACTCAACCTGATGCTAATACATGATAACATGCTAACTCAACCTGATGCTAATACATGATAACATGCTAACTCAACCTGATGCTAATACATGATAACATGCTAACTCAACCTGATGCTAATACATGATAACATGCTAACTCAACCTGATGCTAATACATGATAACATGCTAACTCAACCTGATGCTAATACATGATAACATGCTAACTCAACCTGATGCTAATACATGATAACATGCTAACTCAACCTGATGCTAATACATGATAACATGCTAACTCAACCTGATGCTAATACATGATAACATGCTAACTCAACCTGATGCTAATACATGATAACATGCTAACTCAACCTGATGCTAATACATGATAACATGCTAACTCAACCTGATGCTAATACATGATAACATGCTAACTCAACCTGATGCTAATACACGATGACATGCTACACATCATGCCTGCAGCCTGCAATATGAACCTAATAAAGTCTTAATAACATCCAGCCAGTGTTCCTGAGAGACACAGGAAGAGGACACTAGAGGAGAGGCTTTAGGGAAGTCTCTTTGAGTGGGAGACAAACAGAACTAAAAGAAGGAGGAGGAAAGAAAGGAGTCTCCAGATGTCTTGCAGGGTTTTGCTGTGGGAACACACTGCATGCAAGAGAAGGAGAGAGTTCAGAGGGAGGAGAGGAGGAGAGGAGGAGAGGAGGAGAGGAGGTGAGGATGGATATGCTGTTCACAGGGACTTGTCTCGGAGCACATGTTAGATCTATTCATGAAGTATTTCATCTGACTTTCTCGAGGTGGAGCGTGCAGAGGAAGGCGGTACGTTACCGATCGGCGGCGGCTCGGTGTGCTGCGTCCTGAGACCGGACTCAGAGAACCAGACGTGTCCAGATCATCTGCAGAGGACCAGGAGGACAGGTCCTAGAGAGAGAGAGAGAGAGAGAGAGACATCAGATCAGACAGGGAGGACGAGTCCCATAGAGAGAGAGAGAGAGAGACAGAGAGAGAGATATCAGACAGGAGGACAGGTCCTAGAGAGAGAGAGAGAGACATCAGGTATCAGACAGAGGACAGGGCCTAGAGAGAGAGAGAGAGAGAGAGAGAGACATCAGGTATCAGACAGGAGGACAGGGCCTAGAGAGAGAGAGAGAGAGAGAGAGAGAGAGAGACAGAGAGAGAGATATCAGACAGGAGGACAGGGCCTAGAGAGAGAGAGAGAGACATCAGGTATCAGACAGGAGGACAGGTCCTAGAGAGAGAGAGAGAGACATCAGGTATCAGACAGGAGGACAGGTCCTAGAGAGAGAGAGAGAGAGAGAGAGAGAGAGAGAGAGAGAGAGAGAGAGACATCAGGTATCAGACAGGAGGACAGGTCCTAGAGAGAGAGAGAGAGAGAGAGAGAGAGAGAGAGAGAGAGAGAGAGAGAGAGAGAGAGAGAGAGAGAGAGAGAGAGAGACATCAGGTATCAGACAGGAGGACAGGTCCTAGAGAGAGAGAGAGAGAGACAGAGAGAGAGATATCAGACAGGAGGACAGTCCTAGAGAGAGAGAGAGACAGAGAGAGAGATATCAGACAGGAGGACAGGGCCTAGAGAGAGAGAGAGAGACATCAGGTATCAGACAGGAGGACAGGTCCTAGAGAGAGAGAGAGAGACATCAGGTATCAGACAGGAGGACAGGTCCTAGAGAGAGAGAGAGAGAGAGAGAGAGAGAGAGAGAGAGAGAGAGAGAGAGAGAGACATCAGGTATCAGACAGGAGGACAGGTCCTAGAGAGAGAGAGAGAGAGAGAGAGAGAGAGAGAGAGAGAGAGAGACATCAGGTATCAGACAGGAGGACAGGTCCTAGAGAGAGAGAGAGAGAGACAGAGAGAGAGATATCAGACAGGAGGACAGGTCCTAGAGAGAGAGAGAGACAGAGAGAGAGATATCAGACAGGAGGACAGGTCCTAGAGAGAGAGAGAGAGAGAGAGAGAGAGAGAGAGAGAGAGAGGGAGAGAGAGGGAGAGAGACATAGAGAGAGAGAGAGGGAGAGAGACAGAGAGAGAGAGAGAGGGAGAGAGACAGAGAGAGAGAGAGAGAGAGACATCAGACAGGGTTAGGGTTAACCCTCAGAGGATGTGAGGGTGGGACCAGTGGGTATCATGCGACTGTTACCTCGGCAGTGTGCTGAGAGCAGAGCTCCCCTCCTCCCTCCTCTCTCCTCCCTCTTCCCTCTTCCCTCCTCTCTCCTCCCTCCTCCCTCCTCCTCCTCTCTCCTCCCTCTTCCCTCCTCTCTCCTCCCTCCTCTCTCCTCCCTCTTCCCTCCTCCCTCCTCCCTCTTCCCTCCTCTCTCCCCTCTCCCCTCTCCCCCTCCCTCCTCCCTCCTCTCTCCTTCCCCCTCCCTCCTCCTTCCTCCCTCTTCCCTCCTCCCTCCTCCCTACTCCCTCCTCCCTCTTCCCTCCTCTCTCCTCCCTCCTCCTTCCTCCTTCCTCTCTCTTCTCTCCTCCCTCTTCCCTCCTCCCTCTTCCCTTCTCCCTCCTCTCTCCTCCCTCCCCCCTCTCTTCCCTCTTCCCTCCTCCCTCCTCTCTCCTCCCTCTTCTCTCCTCTCTCCTCCTTCTTCCCTCCTCTCTCCTCTCTCCTCCCTCTTCCCTCCTCCCTCTTCCCTCCTCTCTCCTCCCTCTTCTCCCTCCTCTCTCCTCCCTCTTCCCTCCTTCCCCCTCCCTCTTCCCTCCTCCCTCCTCCCTCTTCCCTCTTCCCTCCTCCCTCCTCCCTCTTCCCTCCTCCCTCCTCCTTCCTCCCTCCTCTCTCCTCCCTCCTCCTCCTCCCTCCTCACTCCTCCTTCCTCCCTCCTCTCTCCTCCCTTTTCTCTCCTCCCTCCTCCCTTCTCCCTCCTCTCTCCTCCCTCCTCTCTCCTCCTCCCTCTCCTCTTCCCTCCTCCCCCTCTTCCCTTCTCCCTCCCTCCTCTCTTCCCTCTTCCCTCTTCCCTCCTCCCTTCTCTCTCCTCTCTCCTCCCTCCTCCCTCCTCTCCTCCTCCCTCCTCCCTCCTCTCTCCTCCCTCTTCCCTCCTCCCTCCTCCCTCCTCTCTCCTCTCTCCTCCCTCCTCCCTCTCCCTCCTCCCTCCTCCCTCCTCCCTCTCCCTCCTCCTCCTCCCTCCTCTCTCCTCTCTCGTCCCTCCTCCCTCCTCCCTCCTCCCTCCTCCCTCCTCCCTCCTCCCTCCTCCTTTATGAAATACAACAGAAGACAGACTTTGCCCACGAGCCGTCGGAGTCTCACCTGCTGGCTGCTGCTGACCTCCAGGACCCTGCTGACCTCCCTCAGGTCTCTCGTCGCCTCCTTCAGCAGCAGCTTCAGACGGTTCCCGATCACGTGCACTTTCTCTTTGGCCTCCAGGCAGTCGCTGCCCTGAGCGTGCACGAGCAGCTGCAGAGACATGTCCTGCAGAGAGGACACCTTCAGCTGGGAGTCCAGCAGCTCCTGGCGGATCACCTGGGGGACACGTTCACAGCTTTAGTCCTGTGCTTCAAATCTGAGGGTCCTCTGGAGCAGACCTCCTGCAGCAGTGTGTCAGCTGTTCTGTTGTTGTTGTGTGTTGTTGTTGTTGTGCATTCAATATCATATCAAATGTCTTAAATAAAAGGGTCAGTAAAGGGTGGTGTAGTTTCAGTACCGTGAGGGCCACTGTAAAGCGTCTTTGAGCACCTGGAAAAGCGCTTCGAAATGCAATGTATTATTATTATTATTATTATTATTATTATTATTATTATTATTATTATTATTAGTGTTCTCCAACACATCAGGGACCTTGGGAGCAGCCTTCTCTGCGGTTCTGCCATGAGTAAAGTGTCATCAGCATACATCGATACATCACATTCTCGTAAATACTAAACAGGATTGGGCCCAATACAGAGCCCTGCGGTACTCCAGTTGACAAACATAGTGCACTAGACTTATGTTGTGTTACCGTGAGGGCCTTGTGGTGGTCCTGCAGGGTCTCCCGGTCCCTCCCCGGGTCCAGGGGCAGCAGCTGGTTCCTCCTCCGGTCGATGTTCTCCAGCCAGAGCAGCAGGCCGTGGCTCATCTCGTGGAAGTCCTGAGGAGACACGATGCAGGGCGAGTTCCGCAGGGTCAGGGTTATCATGTGAGAACCAATCAGATGCCTCCTCCAAGTCACATGAGCCCGCCAACATTCTGGAACATTCTGTGGGAGTGGTCCTGACATCTGTCTGTTTCCTGTCTGACTGATGCCAGTATTTACCTGACACTGCATGAGCGCCCCCTGCAGGCCGGCCCTCCACTCCTCCAGCGCCCCCCCCAGCCGCTCCCAGCTGTTGTTCATGTCCTTCAGTCGGGCCGTCAGCTGCCGGCTCTCCTCGCTGTCCGGGTGCAGGAACTCTGAGCTGCACAGGTTCACCGACAGCACGATGGCTTTACGCTTATCGTACGCCTTCTGCAGCTCCTACACACACACACACACGCACACGCACACACACACACACACACACACACACACACACACACATCATTGATACATCCCACACTGTGTGAAAGTACACTAATGATAGTAACAGCATGTAGCACGTGGGCTGCTGATGAGCAAGAGGTTCTGGCGGAGGCAGAGTGGGCGTGGTTCATGAGATATGTGTAATGAGAAGTAGACCTTTGAGAAGAGGAGGAAGGGATGGAGGGATTGAGCTTCTCTTAAAATAGGAGGATTGCTGAATTGAGTTGATCTATGTAAAACAAGGGACAGTGTTCAAGAATCAAAATATTAAAAACATATAAAAGTACTCGAATAGCCAAAAGGCTAGTTTTCATATGGGTTTTAAATTGAGGTTTGTGTCAATATGTACTCCTCAGTACTTGTACCCCGAGACAACCTGAAGTCTCCTTCCAGAAAAGAAAACCTCTTGCTCTGTTATAATGCTGTGGCCCCTGGAGGAGAACATACACACTGTCTTTGAGACATTTGGTTGCAAACAGTTATTGTTAAGCCAGGGTGTAGTCCTCCACTGCCCCTCTGAACCAAGGCGTCCCCCAGGGTTCGGTGCTTGGTCCCCTCCTCTTCATCCTCTATATACTCTATATACTATATTATTATTATTATTAGTGTTCTCCAACACATCAGGGACCTTGGGAGCAGCCTCCTCTGCGGTTCTGCCATGAGTAAAGTGTCATCAGCATACATCGATACATCACATTCTCGTACATACTAAACAGGATCGGGCCCAATACAGAGCCCTGCGGTACTCCAGTTGACAAACATAGTGCACTAGACTTATGGTTCTCAATCTGAACACATTGGGAGCGGGATGAGAGACACGAATGAGAGAGGTTTGTGAATTCTATAGAAACATTGAGTATTTTTTGCAATAAGATGTCGTGATTAACAGTCAACAGCTTTCCGTCAGTCAAGGAGCGCGGTGTCTGCTGAAGAGATCAAGATGTCTTTGTGTTCTTATTGGTCTTTGTTTTTTGTTTATGCATAAGTCTGTTTTTCTGCGAGTGTTGTTTCTATGTTTGTTGAAAGGACAACAGAAAGATAATGTCAGCAGAGCCGGGGTACAGGTGTATACGTGCCTAGAAACAGCAGATAGGAGACCCTTAAAGCGGGGGGCCGGGGTACCTTGAGCTCGGGGGTATACGTGCCTAGAAACAGCAGATAGGAGACCCTTAAAGCGGGGGGTCGGGGTACCTTGAGCTCGGGGGTATACGTGCCTAGAAACAGCAGATAGGAGACCCTTAAAGCGGGGGGTCGGGGTACCTTGAGCTCGGGGGTATACGTGCCTAGAAACAGCAGATAGGAGACCCTTAAAGCGGGGGTCGGGGTACCTTGAGCTCGGGGGTATACGTGCCTAGAAACAGCAGATAGGAGACCCTTAAAGCGGGGGGCGGGGTACCTTGAGCTCGGGGGTATACGTGCCTAGAAACAGCAGATAGGAGACCCTTAAAGCGGGGGTCGGGGTACCTTGAGCTTGGGGGTATACGTGCCTAGAAACAGCAGATAGGAGACCCTTAAAGCGGGGGTCGGGGTACCTTGAGCTTGTGGGTATACGTGCCTAGAAACAGCAGATAGGAGACCCTTAAAGCGGGGGGCCGGGGTACCTTGAGCTCGGGGGTATACGTGCCTAGAAACAGCAGATAGGAGACCCTTAAAGCGGGGGGTCGGGGTACCTTGAGCTTGTGGGGTATACGTGCCTAGAAACAGCAGATAGGAGACCCTTAAAGCGGGGGGCCGGGGTACCTTGAGCTTGTGGATGCGCTGCTGGATGTCCTGGATGTCTGAGCTGACCTCCAGCCTCCGCTGCTGCTGCAGCTCCTCCTCCGCCCCCCCCAGCCAGCTGCACACCTTCAGCAGGTCTGAGGTCAGCTGCTGCTCCTGCTGCCGGCTCTGCTTCCTGCGCAGCTGCCGGCTGGCGTCCTGCGCCCGCAGCAGCTCCCAGCGCTCGATCACCCCTGCAGGGACACGTGCTCTCAGTTCAGCGTGAATCTGAGCGCCGGCTGCCGTGGTATCACGTGTACTGCAGTATGTGTGTATTAGTACTGCAGTAGTTGTGTATTGGTACTGCAGTATGTGTGTATTGGTACTGCAGTATTTGTGTATTGTACTGCAGTAGTTGTGTATTGGTACTGCAGTATGTGTGTATTGGTACTGCAGTATGTGTGTATTGTACTGCAGTAGTTGTGTATTGGTACTGCAGTATGTGTGTATTGGTCGTGCAGTATTTGTGTATTGTACTGCAGTAGTTGTGTATTGGTACTGCAGTATGTGTGTATTGGTACTGCAGTATTTGTGTATTGTACTGCAGTAGTTGTGTATTGGTACTGCAGTATGTGTGTATTGGTACTGCAGTATGTGTGTATTGGTACTGCAGTATGTGTGTGTTAGTACTGCAGTATGTGTGTATTGGTACTGCAGTATGTGTGTATTGGTACTGCAGTGTGTGTGTTAGTACTGCAGTATGTGTGTATTGGTACTGCAGTATGTGTGTATTAGTACTGCAGTATTTGGGTATTGGTACTGCAGTATTTGTGTGTTGTACTGCAGTAGTTGTGTATTGGCACTGCAGTATGTGTGTATTGGTAGTGCAGTAGATGTGTATTAGTACTGCAGTATTTGTGTATTGGTACTGCAGTATTTGTGTATTGTACTGCAGTAGATGTGTATTGGTACTGCAGTATTTGTGTATTGGTACTGCAGTATGTGTGTATTGTACTGCAGTATGTGTGTATTGTACTGCAGTATGTGTGTATTGTACTGCAGTATGTGTGTATTGTACTGCAGTATGTGTGTATTGTACTGCAGTATTTGTGTATTGGTACTGCAGTATTTGTGTATTGTACTGCAGTAGATGTGTATTGGTACTGCAGTATTTGTGTATTGGTACTGCAGTAGTTGTGTATTGTACTGCAGTATGTGTGTATTGTACTGCAGTATGTGTGTATTGTACTGCAGTATGTGTGTATTGTACTGCAGTATGTGTGTATTGTACTGCAGTATGTGTGTATTGTGCTGCAGTATGTGTGTATTGTACTGCAGTATGTGTGTATTGTACTGCAGTATGTGTGTATTGTGCTGCAGTATGTGTGTATTGTACTGCAGTATGTGTGTATTGTGCTGCAGTATGTGTGTATTGTACTGCAGTATGTGTGTATTGTGCTGCAGTATGTGTGTATTGTACTGCAGTATGTGTGTATTGTGCTGCAGTATGTGTGTATTGTACTGCAGTATGTGTGTATTGTGCTGCAGTATGTGTGTATTGTACTGCAGTATGTGTGTATTGTACTGCAGTATGTGTGTATTGTACTGCAGTATGTGTGTATTGTACTGCAGTATGTGTGTATTGTACTGCAGTATGTGTGTATTGTACTGCAGTATGTGTGTATTGTACTGCAGTATGTGTGTATTGTACTGCAGTAGTTGTGTATTGTACTGCAGTATGTGTGTATTGTACTGCAGTATGTGTGTATTGTACTGCAGTATGTGTGTATTGTACTGCAGTATGTGTGTATTGTGCTGCAGAGTACTCACCGGCGGGCTGGGACTCCGAGCTGGGGTCTGTCAGGCCGGCCCCCCCCTCCTCCTCCTCCTGCAGCTCGCAGCCCATCTTCCTCACCGTGGCGATGGAGCCGCGGCACTCCCCCAGCAGACGCATCTGAGGACCAATACCAACACTTCACATGCATCCTCGCGCTCGAGCTCAGAGACACTCGGCCGGGAGGTACGCTCCTACATAAAACATGAACAGATAAATAAACTAAAATGTCTAAGTATGTAAATAACAACAAATATAAATAAATGGACCTGAATAATAAAAAGGGATAAATAAAATGAATGTGATAAATAGATATTTGATAGATTATATTATTGATTGATTATAATAGATATCCTAAAGTACAGCTGCTTCCGCTCTCACGGATCAGTGTGAGCAACAACGTACGTATCCCAGGTACGAGGCGTCCTGATGGGCTCCACTCAGCGGGGGGGCGTCTGCAGAGGCTGCCTCTCCTGCACACACACACACACACACACTGATCAGATTGTATAAGCGCACACTAAGTCATCCCTCGAACACCTCTAGGACCCAGGGGAGGAGGCGTCCAGACAGAGGAGCAGCTTCTGAGCTGTTTTTAGCATCAAGTCAAACTGTCTGTATTATAGCTGTCGATGCGTCCCAGAACTGATCCTGGGTCTGCTGCGCTCTGTGTGGACGAGCCCCGGAGACAGTTTCCTGTGAACAGATCTGCAGACGTGTTCACGGGAACACACAACACACACACAGACACACACACCGGAGGTTAGCTACAGCCGCACTGCAAACCAACGAAGAAGAAGAAGCCGTTGGACAGAAACTGAGTGAGGCTGCATCCCATTCCACAGGGAGGGATTGGGATGGAGCCTAAACCCCGGGTTAGGAAGTGTGTGACACACAGAGAAATCAAAGGGTGTGTGTGTGTGTGTGTGTGTGTGAGAGAGACTCCATGCGGCTTCCTACCAGAGCAGGACCTCAGAGCTCGCTCGGTGACTCTACCAAAGGCCTCGGGGCTCTCTGGGATCTCTACGTCTGCAGAACACACATTGAGAACATCACAGGGTCTGTGTGTGTGTGTGTCTCTCAGTGTGTGTGTGTGTGTGTGTGTCTCAGTGTGTGTGTGTGTGTGTGTGTGTCTCAGTGTGTGTGTGTCTCAGTGTGTGTCTGTGTGTGTGTCTCAGAGTGTGTGTCTCTCAGTGTGTGGGTGTGTGTGTGTGTGTGTCTCAGAGTGTGTGTGTCTCAGTGTGTGTGTGTGTGTGTGTGTGTCTCAGTGTGTGTGTGTGTGTCTCAGAGTGTGTGTCTCTCAGTGTGTGTGTGTGTCTCAGTGTGTGTGTCTCAGTGTGTGTGTGTGTGTGTGTCTCAGTGTGTGTGTCTCAGTGTGTGTGTGTCTCAGTGTGTGATGTGTGTGTGTGTGTGTGTGTGTCCGTGTGTGTCCCCTCACCTCTCAGCAGGAAGTCCCCCTCCTCTCTCTCCGCCTCTCGCTCCAGACCCCGGCTCAGATCGTAGTCGTGGTCCCACTCCAGAGGGATGGAGTCCACGCTGGCAGGCGTGTCTCTGCCGGACCTCTCTCCTCGCTCTCCTCTCAGCTGAGCAGAGCGCCCCCCGGAGGAGGGGAGGGGCGACAGCAGGCCGTCCCCCAGGCGCTCGCCGCCCCCCCACGGACCCCCGGACACATCGCACGCCTCGTCCAGATCCAGCTCCCGGTCCGAGAGGGAGACCTCGGGGTCGTCGTCCGCCAGCTGCACGGAAACAGATTTAGAGATATCGTGTGAACCATGTAGACCTGCAAGCATGTAGACCTGCAAGCATGTAGACCTGCAAGCATGTAGACCTGCAAGCATGTAGACCTGCAGGGAACCATGTAGACCTGCAAGCATGTAGACCTGCAAGCATGTAGACCTGCAGGGAACCATGTAGACCTGCAAGCATGTAGACCTGCAAGCATGTAGACCTGCAGGGAACCATGTAGACCTGCAAGCATGTAGACCTGCAAGCATGTAGACCTGCAGGGACACATGTACAGGATGTGTGTACTTGTGCCTGAGTACAGGATGTGTGTACGTGTGCCTGAGTACAGGATGTGTGTACTTCTGCCTGAGTACAGGATGTGAGTACGTGTGCCTGAGTACGGATGTGTGTACTTGTGCTTGAGTACGGGATGTGTGTACTTCTGCTGAGTACAGGATGTGTGTACTTCTGCCTGAGTACAGGACGTGTGTACGTGTGGCTGAGTACAGGACGTGTGTACGTGTGGCTGAGTGTAGGACGTGTGTACGTGTGGCTGAGTGTAGGACGTGTGTACGTGTGGCTGAGTGTAGGACGTGTGTACGTGTGGCTGAGTGTAGGACGTCACGGCGGGCTCTCACCGGCAGGCGCAGCAGCTTGCGGTCGTACCGCGCCACCCTCCCGAACACCTCGAGGCAGTACCTCTGCAGCTCCTCCAGCTCCTCCTCCATCACCGCGGAGTCCAGAGGCTCGCTCTTCTCCATCAGAGCCTCGCCCTGCTGGAAGATCTGAGAGATCCTCCCTGTGGTGAGGGAGATCTCCTGCTGGAAGGACTGCAACACACACACACACACATCATCAACAAGCTCTGCACTGTGACTCTCACACACACACACACACACACACACACACACACACACACACACACACATCAACAAGCTCTGCACTGTGACACACACACACTTGAGCCTTTTGCACTAATTCTGAAATGTATCACTATGGGCGACTGTGGCTGTGTGTGTGTGGTGTGAGAGAGAGTCACAGTGCAGAGCTTGTTGATGAGGTGTGTGTGTGTGCGTGTGTGTGTGCATGTGCGTGCATGTGTGTGTGTTCGTGTGCGTGTGTATGCATGTGTGTGTGTGTGTGTGTGTGTGGTGTGTGTGGAGCAAGTGGCTCTGCATGAGATCCTTTTATTTGAAAACTGAAACTAATTAATATTTTCCTTATGGATCTCTTTGTGCAGAAAACTGATATGCAATAAAGTGTTTTACATGTTTTCCAGTCATCTCTAGTCTTGGCATGTAAACAATAAAGTTATGTTGTTGTTGTTGTTGTTGTTGTTGTTGTGTCAAATCTGTTCACTTAAATGTGATGTATGAGAGATCCTCTCCCACCAGGTGGAGATGAGAGTCGCTGCACTGATGCTCGAGGATCTGAATCAATACATACTGATGACATCTAGAGTGAGACACATGAATGTTAACATGTGTCTCACTCTGCCACCCTGTCTCACTCTGCCACCCTGTCTCACTCTGCCACCCTGTCTCACTCTGCCACCCTGTCTCACTCTGCACCCTGTCTCACTCTGCCACCCTGTCTCACTCTGCCACCCTGTCTCACTCTGCCACCCTGTCTCACTCTGCCACCCTGTCTCACTCTGCACCCTGTCTCACTCTGCCACCCTGTCTCACTCTGCCACCCTGTCTCACTCTGCACCCTGTCTCACTCTGCACCCTGTCTCACTCTGCACCCTGTCTCACTCTGCCACCCTGTCTCACTCTGACACCCTGTCTCACTCTGACACCCTGTCTCACTCTGCCACCCTGTCTCACTCTGCCACCCTGCTGCCACCCGTCTCACTCTGCCACCCTGTCTCACTCTGCCACCCTGTCTCACTCTGCTGCCACCCCGTCTCACTCTGCCACCCCGTCTCACTCTGCCACCCTGTCTCACTCTGCCACCCGTCTCACTCTGCCACCCTGTCTCACTCTGCCACCCTGCTGCCACCCTGTCTCACTCTGCCACCCTGTCTCACTCTGCCACCCTGCTGCCACCCCGTCTCATTCTGCCACCCTGTCTCACTCTGCCACCCTGTCTCACTCTGACACCCTGTCTCACTCTGACACCCTGTCTCACTCTGCCACCCTGCTACCACCCGTCTCACTCTGCCACCCTGTCTCACTCTGCCACCCTGCTGCCACCCCGTCTCACTCTGCCACCCCGTCTCACTCTGCCACCCGTCTCACTCTGCCACCCTGTCTCACTCTGCCACCCTGTCTCACTCTGACACCCTGCTGCCACCCCGTCTCACTCTGCCACCCTGTCTCACTCTGCCACCCCGTCTCACTCTGCCACCCTGTCTCACTCTGACACCCTGCTGCCACCCGTCTCACTCTGCCACCCCGTCTCACTCTGCCACCCTGTCTCACTCTGCCACCCTGTCTCACTCTGCCACCCTGTCTCACTCTGACACCCTGCTGCCACCCCGTCTCACTCTGCCACCCTGTCTCACTCTGCCACCCCGTCTCACTCTGCCACCCTGTCTCACTCTGACACCCTGCTGCCACCCCGTCTCACTCTGCCACCCCGTCTCACTCTGCCACCCCGTCTCACTCTGCCACCCTGTCTCACTCTGCCACCCCGTCTCACTCTGCCACCCTGTCTCACTCTGACACCCTGCTGCCACTCCGCCTCACCCTGAGCTGCTTGATCTTGGCCTGGATGTCACACTCAGAGAAGTGCTGGATGTTGGTCAGCTGCAGGTCCATCTCCGTCAGCCACACCAGGATGGAGTCTCTGGACGTCTCAAAGTCCTCCCTCTGACCCGTGAAGTGCTGCAGGGGGGACACACGCCTCAGTGAGTGGGACACGTCCGTGTGACTGGAACAAGGAAGGATGCTGAAAGGATCCTTCAAAGAGCATCTGACCAAATACTCTGCCGACACTTACGCTCCTTCAAGAGACAGAGGAACATTCAGAACACGGGGACAACAAGCTGTACGATGTTCATCACACCGGCAGAGCCTCTGAGGAACATTCATCCGCCTGCTTCTTGCTAGTTATGGATCTATACGTCATATCACTTGTGTGCAGACTCTTCCTGCTCTATTTCTATTTCCTTGCCCTATTGTCTCTGTTGTATTAGTTCTCTGTCCAGTTCCTTCCCCTCTGCCACGATGCCGCACTATCTTGTTTAATAACTGCACATATTTTAGATTCTATTTCAATAGAAATACTGCTATATTTTACTATCTTTTGTATTGTTTCTTGATGTTATTATAGTCTCATCTGTGTACATGTGCGCACCACGACATCGAGTGAATCTCCCGTACATGTCACCTACCCGGTGATGAAACCGATATGTTCATGTCGCTCATGATGTCTCTACACTGCAGCAGCACATGGTGATCAAGCCTTGACACTTGAATTGACTCGTCTGACCTTGAGTCGTCTCAGGATGGAGTTGACCCTCCTCTGCAGGGCGTCCCAGCGCAGGTTGGCTCCCTGGCTCTTCTCCCTCAGGAGGCAGAGGGTGTCGGTGCGGTTCTCCCGGGCCAGGCGCCGGTACTGTTTGTTGATGAGCTCCAGCTGGGTCAGGCTCTCATGGACCTGCCTCTGGAAGGACTGCAGCACACACAGGGTTAATCTCCAGCAACACCTCCTGTCCTCCTATTGTCCCCTCGGATGTTTCCTCACCTCGAACTTCTTCATCTCCTCCTTGGCCACGGTGTACAGGACCCCCGAGGAGTTGGGCAGCGCCGCGGTTCTCTCCGAGGAGACGAGCCACTCCTCGAAGCGGGAGAAGTCCTCCAGGAACTTCTGCCACAGACGCCACGTCTCCTCGATCCTGAGGCGGGGACACGTTACGTTAGGAACAATAATACCAGCAGCGCTCATCAAACCAAAGGGTCTTCAACAGCCATGCTCTCTTGCTTGTTCTCAAACACAGAACTGAAGCTCGTGTTCCGCATTGGAGCTCCTCCTCTCCAGGTGCTCCATCCACAGCTCCTCCTTCTTTCTTAGAAGTGCACCAGACACAGACTACATACAAACTAGCATGCACATTCTTCTGTTCAACCCACTACTAATGCCACGGAATACCTAGCTTTCCTGCAGCATTTCAAAGTCACATCTTTTTAAGATTTTGAGAAAGAAACCTACAAATGATCTTTTTTAGTTTTGACTCCTTCCATTCTGGAGAGGATCAGAAATAAATGGATCAGAGGCTCACGCCGGGCCCAGGGAGAGTTCTCTCCAGAGCTTTAATGTCCTCACCTGAGCCTCCTCTCCATGGACAGGGCACAGATGCTCCTCCAGCGGCGGTCCAGACACCGCGTGGCGCTCTGGATGGAGTCACACTCAGCGTCCGTGCTGCAGGCGTCGCAGTCGTGCAGCAGGACCTCGCACAGATTCAGAACCGAGGCCACGCCCGTGCTGTGCTTCTCGATGTCGCGCTGCAGCTCCTGGAGGAACACAGGCATTTAAACTGCTGCAGACCATTCACATGCACTAACACCGCACGACACACACAGCAGAATGCCTCTCTCCACGGGAAAGTCACCTGCTGCAGGTCCAGCTGCCTCTGGATCTCGTTGGCGTCGCAGCTCTCGAACACGAGCGGGCTGGAGAGTTCCGTCTCGATGTGAGCGAGCCAGCATCTCAGACTGTTCATGTTCTGATCCAGCTGCTGCACCGCCACCAGGGTCTCACGCAGCTTCTTCAGCCTGCACACACACACACACACACACATTAAACTACGTCAGGGTCTAATGCAGTGGTTCTCAAACTTTTTCTGTCAGGGGAAAAAAAAAGTCGGACCCCCCAACACAAATATCAGGCTCAGTGGCGGCGCCAGAGATTTATTTTGGGGTGCTGTGGGGCAGCTTGACGTTTCGTAGAGGGTGCTCAGACATTTAGGGTTTGCCATTAATGTCCCGGGCGCTACAGTGGGATGTTCTACTGCAACACTCCCCACGCACCGCACACACACACACACACACACCACACACACACACACCACACACACACACCACACACACCACCCACACACACACACACACACCACACACCACACACACACACAACACACACACACACACACACACACCACACACACAATGTACCCACGACTGTTACAATGAAGGCTCGATAATCAGCTCACGGCATATAGATGTAAGCTGGGGTAAAGGGCTGTTTTTATAGGTGGTGTGTGACCTCACATAGGGGGGTCCTCACCTCCTCTAGGGGGGTCCGGGGGCATGCTCCCCAGGTGAGTTGAAAGCATCGATGTGGTGCACTTTGAGAGCAACATGAGAGATCTATGGACACATCTCTCAGCGCCAGATGAAACAGAACTGTAAACAGATTTACTTTTTCTCTATGGATATCTTGGACCGAACCGTTTGAGAGCCGCTGAGAGTCCTTTAGCTCATGGCCTCTCTCCAGCGTGTGAGAGTCCTTTAGCTCATGCCTCTCTCCAGCTGTGAGAGTCCTTTAGCTCATGGCCTCTCCTCCAGCGTGTGAGAGTCCTTTAGCTCATGGCCTCTCCTCCAGCGTGTGAGAGTCCTTTAGCTCATGGCCTCTCCTCCAGCGTGTGAGAGTCCTTTAGCTCATGGCCTCTCCTCCAGCGTGTGAGAGTCCTTTAGCTCATGGCCTCTCCTCCAGCGTGTGAGAGTCCTTTAGCTCATGGCCTCTCCTCCAGCGTGTGAGAGTCCTTAGCCATGGCCTCTCCTCCAGCGTGTGAGAGTCCTTTAGCTCATGGCCTCTCCTCCAGCGTGTGAGAGTCCTTTAGCTCATGGCCTCTCCTCCAGCGTGTGAGAGTCCTTTAGCTCATGGCCTCTCCTCCAGCGTGTGAGAGTCCTTTAGCTCATGGCCTCTCCTCCAGCGGTGAGAGTCCTTTAGCTCATGGCCTCTCCTCAGCGTGTGAGAGTCCTTTAGCTCATGGCCTCTCCTCCAGCGTGTGAGAGTCCTTTAGCTCATGGCCTCTCCTCCAGCGTGTGAGAGTCCTTTAGCTCATGGCCTCTCCTCCAGCGTGTGAGAGTCCTTTAGCTCATGGCCTCTCCTCCAGCGTGTGAGAGTCCTTTAGCTCATGGCCTCTCCTCCAGCGTGTGAGAGTCCTTTAGCTCATGGCCTCTCCTCCAGCGTGTGAGAGTCCTTTAGCTCATGGCCTCTCCTCCAGCGTGTGAGAGTCCTTTAGCTCATGGCCTCTCCTCCAGCGTGTGAGAGTCCTTTAGCTCATGGCCTCTCCTCCAGCGTGTGAGAGTCCTTTAGCTCATGGCCTCTCCTCCAGCGTGTGAGAGTCCTTTAGCTCATGGCCTCTCCTCCAGCGTGTGAGAGTCCTTTAGCTCATGGCCTCTCCTCCAGCGTGTGAGAGTCCTTTAGCTCATGGCCTCTCCTCCAGCGTGTGAGAGTCCTTTAGCTCATGGCCTCTCCTCCAGCGTGTGAGAGTCCTTTAGCTCATGGCCTCTCCTCCAGCGTGTGAGAGTCCTTTAGCTCATGGCCTCTCCTCCAGCGTGTGAGAGTCCTTTAGCTCATGGCCTCTCCTCCAGCGTGTGAGAGTCCTTTAGCTCATGGCCTCTCCTCCAGCGTGTGAGAGTCCTTTAGCTCATGGCCTCTCCTCCAGCGTGTGAGAGTCCTTTAGCTCATGGCCTCTCCTCCAGCGTGTGAGAGTCCTTTAGCTCATGGCCTCTCCTCCAGCGTGTGAGAGTCCTTTAGCTCATGGCCTCTCCTCCAGCGTGTGAGAGTCCTTTAGCTCATGGCCTCTCCTCCAGCGTGTGAGAGTCCTTTAGCTCATGGCCTCTCCTCCAGCGTGTGAGAGTCCTTTAGCTCATGGCCTCTCCTCCAGCGTGTGAGAGTCCTTTAGCTCATGGCCTCTCCTCCAGCGTGTGAGAGTCCTTTAGCTCATGGCCTCTCCTCCAGCGTGTGAGAGTCCTTTAGCTCATGGCCTCTCCTCCAGCGTGTGAGAGTCCTTAGCTCATGCCTCTCCTCCAGCGTGTGAGAGTCCTTTAGCTCAGGCCTCTCCCCAGCGTGTGAGAGTCCTTTAGCTCATGGCCTCTCCTCCAGCGTGTGAGAGTCCTTTAGCTCATGGCCTCTCCTCCAGCGTGTGAGAGTCCTTTAGCTCATGGCCTCTCCTCCAGCGTGTGAGAGTCCTTTAGAGGCAGTGAAGTCTTTAGCTCATGGCCTCTCCTCCAGCGTGTGAGAGTCCTTTAGCTCATGGCCTCTCCTCCAGCGTGTGAGAGTCCTTTAGCTCATGGCCTCTCCTCCAGCGTGTGAGAGTCCTTTAGCTCATGGCCTCTCCTCCAGCGTGTGAGAGTCCTTTAGCTCATGGCCTCTCCTCCAGCGTGTGAGAGTCCTTTAGCTCAGGCCTCTCCTCCAGCGTGTGAGAGTCCTTTAGCTCATGCCTCTCCTCCAGCGTGTGAGAGTCCTTTAGCTCATGGCCTCTCCTCCAGCGTGTGAGAGTCCTTTAGCTCATGGCCTCTCCTCCAGCGTGTGAGAGTCCTTTAGCTCATGGCCTCTCCTCCAGCGTGTGAGAGTCCTTTAGCTCATGGCCTCTCCTCCAGCGTGTGAGAGTCCTTTAGCTCATGGCCTCTCCTCCAGCGTGTGAGAGTCCTTTAGCTCATGGCCTCTCCTCCAGCGTGTGAGAGTCCTTTAGCTCATGGCCTCTCCTCCAGCGTGTGAGAGTCCTTTAGCTCATGGCCTCTCCTCCAGCGTGTGAGAGTCCTTTAGCTCATGGCCTCTCCTCCAGCGTGTGAGAGTCCTTTAGCTCATGGCCTCTCCTCCAGCGTGTGAGAGTCCTTTAGCTCATGGCCTCTCCTCCAGCGTGTGAGAGTCCTTTAGCTCATGGCCTCTCCTCCAGCGTGTGAGAGTCCTTTAGCTCATGGCCTCTCCTCCAGCGTGTGAGAGTCCTTTAGCTCATGGCCTCTCCTCCAGCGTGTGAGAGTCCTTTAGCTCATGGCCTCTCCTCCAGCGTGTGAGAGTCCTTTAGCTCATGGCCTCTCCTCCAGCGTGTGAGAGTCCTTTAGCTCATGGCCTCTCCTCCAGCGTGTTGTTGAAACAACTCCTATATCCGTTAGCGTAGCTCGCTAGCACCAGAAGCTAACAACAACGATCTCCGGTACCGGTGCGCTCTCTCTCTCTCGTGCACACAAAATGGCTCGTTCCACACACACACACACACACAGCTTTAATGAAACACATCAGAGACCCAGACGTGATGTTACTGCATCACATTGTTTTCGAATCAATAATTTTGCAAATTATGATTATTTTTTTAAACGTTATAACACTTTTTCCTCCTGGTCTCTCTCGCCCCGGCATGACTCCGCCCCCCACTTTGAGGACCACTGGTCTAACGCCAGAAGAAGCTGTATTGTCCCTAAGCCCTGAGGAGGATCGATAAAGAACCAATGAGAGCAAACATAGAGAGACACACACATGTTCAGAAGTTTAAAATACTGCACGGCACAGAGGGAGAGTTAGGTCATGCACATGTATCAGTGTGTGTGTGTGTGTGTGTGTGTGTGTGTCTCACCGCGCTCCCACCAGGTCCAGCAGGTGTCTCCAGCGCTCGTTGACCTTGCTCAGCTTGCTCTGGATGTCAGCAGCTCTGCAGGCGGCGCTGTTCCTGCTGAGCCTCTCCCCGAGGAGCTGCAGCTGCTGCTTGTTCTCCTCGGAGACGCTGATCTCCTCCTGGTAGTCCTGAGACACACACACACGCACACACACACACCACACACGCACACACAGCACACACACACACACACACACACACACACACACGCACACACGCAGAGACACACACACACACACACGCACACACACACACACACACACACACGCACACACACACACACAGAGACACACACACACGCACACACAGAGACACACACACACACACATACACGCACACATACACACACACGCACACACACACATACACGCACACACACACACACACACACACGTTGAACATGCAGCATGGTACAGTGTGTGACAGCCACTCCCTGCCGCTGAGGAACAGGTAGAGGTGAGACTTTTTGATCACATGACTACAACTGGAGAAGAGACGAATACTTAACGTATTTAAGAGTGTGTTATGACCTCTGACCTCTGACCTGACCTATGACCCCCAAGACCCTGTAGAAGACCTGAGATTACACAGAGCCCCTCCCTCACAGAGCCCCTTCCTCTCAGAGCCCCTCCTCCAATGCCACATGACCAATGAGGGCAGAGATCAGTGTGTGCCCCGATGGCAGGCTGGCAGGCAGGTCGGCCGTCCGGTTGCTTCAGCCGGCTCAGCTGATTGGTCGAGCTTTCTGCAGCGCCACGGCTTCAGAGCACTTCAGATATTCCTTGCCGTCAGACGTTCAGGTTCCATGGGACATCACAGAACGTGTTCCTCGAGCCGGTTCCTCAGACCCACCTTTCAGTCACATTTAAATACTTGACTTCCTCTGCAGGGACTGATCTCATAAATCAAGTCTCTATCAGCGGCAGGAAGCGATTTCACTGAGGATACAGATGTAGAATGAACGAGTGTGTGTGTGTGTGTGTGTGTGTGTGTACCTTGCGCAGCTTGTCGATCATCTCCTCGATGCTGATGTCTCCGTTCTCAGACACCTTGCTCTCCATGTGGGTGAGCCACTCACACAGCTCCTTGTACTTCTCGCTGAACACCGTCCACTCGTTCAGCTTCTCCCCGAGGGTCTGCCGCCGGAGGGAGAGCTGCAACACGAGGACCGGGTTAACACACACACACACACACACACACTGCAACACGACGACCGGGTTAACACACACACACACACACACACACACACACACACACACACACTGCAACACGACGACCGGGTTAACACACACACACACACACACACTGCAACACGACGACCGGGTTAACACACACACACACACACACACACACACACACACACTGCAACACGACGACCGGGTTAACACACACACACACACACACACACACACTGCAACAAGACGACCAGGTTAACACACACACACACACACACAGCAACACAACGACAAGGTTAACACACACACACACACACACACTCACACACTGCAGACACTATCTCTGTGTGCAGCTGCAGGCAGAGTGACAGGCGGAGGTGTGTGAGGGTTTGCACGCAGCTGAGAGTGTGTGAGAGTGTGTGTGCTTCCTGTCAGTGTCTGACAGGAAGCAGCGCTGCTACAGCCTGAGGGCCCGTCCACACGGCGGCGTGCGTTCACTTTGAATGGGGTCACTTTTAGCCGGAAAGCTCCTTATATCCGTTAGCGCACTCCACTAGCGTCGACTTCCCTGAAGTACTCCACTAGCCCCCCCCCCTCTGTCGACTTCCCTGAAGTACTCCACTAGCCCCCCCCCCTCTGTCGACTTCCCTGAAGTACTCCACTAGCCCCCCCCCTCTGTCGACTTTCCTGAAGTACTCCACTAGCCCCCCCCCCTCTGTCGACTTCCCTGAAGTACTCCACTAGCTGTCGACTTCCTGAAGTACTCCACTAGCTCTGTCGACTTCCCTGAAGTACTCCACTAGCGTCGACTTCCCTGAAGTACTCCACTAGCCCCCCCCGTCGACTTTCCTGAAGTACTCCACTAGCCCCCCCCCCGTCGACTTTCCTGAAGTACTCCACTAGCCCCCCCCCCGTCGACTTCCCTGAAGTACTCCACTAGCGTCGACTTTCCTGAAGTACTCCACTAGCGTCGACTTTCCTGAATACTCCACTAGCGCGACTTTCCTGAAGTACTCCACTAGCGTCGACTCCCTGAAGTACTCCACTCGCCCGCGACTTTCCTGAAGTACTCCACTAGCGTCGACTTCCCTGAAGTACTCCACTAGCGTCGACTTTCCTGAAGTACTCCACTAGCCCCCCCCCCGTCGACTTCCCTGAAGTACTCCACTAGCGTCGACTTCCCTGAAGTACTCCACTAGCCCCCCCCGTCGACTTTCCTGAGTACTCCCACTAGCGTCGACTTTCCCTGAAGTACTCCACTAGCGTCGACTTTCCTGAAGTACTCCACTAGCGTCGACTTCCCTGAAGTACTCCACTAGCCCCCCCCCCGTCGACTTTCCTGAAGTACTCCACTAGCGTCGACTTTCCTGAAGTACTCCACTAGCCGTCGACTTTCCTGAAGTACTCCACTAGCCCCCCCCCCGTCGACTTCCTGAAGTACTCCACTAGCCCCCCCCCCGTCGACTTTCCTGAAGTACTCCACTAGCCCCCCCCCCGTCGACTTTCCTGAAGTACTCCACTAGCCCCCCCCCGTCGACTTTCCTGAAGTACTCCACTAGCCCCCCCCCGTCGACTTCCTGAAGTACTCCACTAGCCCCCCCCCCGTCGACTTTCCTGAAGTACTCCACTAGCCCCCCCCCGTCGACTCCATCGTCGACTTCCTGAAGTACTCCACTAGCCCCCCCCCCGTCGACTTTCCTGAAGTACTCCACTAGCCCCCCCCCCGTCGACTTTCCTGAAGTACTCCACTAGCCCCCCCCCCGTCGACTTTCCTGAAGTACTCCACTAGCCCCCCCCGTCGACTTCCCTGAAGTACTCCACTAGCCCCCCCCCCGTCGACTTCCCTGAAGTACTCACTAGCCCCCCCCCCGTCGACTTCCCTGAAGTACTCCACTAGCCCCCCCCCCGTCGACTTCCCTGAAGTACTCCACTAGCACTCTAACTCCACTAGCCCCCCCCCCGTCGACTTCCCTGAAGTACTCCACTAGCCCCCCCCCCGCAAAACTTTTGTCTCTGCTCCCATGTCTCACGAGATGAACTCAAAGATCTAAAACATTTTCTAAAAACACAAAATAACCTTTTCTCTCAAATATCGTTCTCAGATCTGAAACCACGTGTGATCGTGAGCACTTCTCCTTCGCCGAGAGAATCCATCCCACCTCTCAGGCGTGGCATATCAAGATGCTGATTGGACAGCATGGTTATTGCACAGGTGTGCTTTAGGCTGGCCACCATAGAAGGCCACTCTGAAACGTGCAGTTTTGCTTTATTGGGGGGGTCTGGGGGGGTCCGAAAACCAGGCAGTATCTGGTGTGAGGGGTAGGGGTAGGGTCTAGGATTAGGGTTAGGGTAATGTTGTGAATCGAGTGGCCTGTGTTCGTCGTCCATAACGTACGCCTGCCCATACCATAACCCCACCACCACCATGGGCCCCTCGATTCACAACATTACCCTAACCCTAACCCTCACACCAGAAACTGACTGGTTTTCGGACCCCCCCAGACCTCCCCAATAAACCAAAAATGCACGTGTGTACCTGATGGCAGATCTCATCCCACTGCCGGTGCAGCAGCTCCATCCTCTCTGTCAGGACGTTCAGGTCCTCGCTGCTGATGAAGCGGCTCAGAGACTCTTTGAGGACCGTGAGGTGGGCCAGGTCCCCGGGCCAGGAGGAGAAGGCCTGCTCCAGGTCCTGCCAGAGACATACAACTGCTATTAATATGTTCAGGTCCTGCCAGAGACATACAACTGCTATTAACATGTTCAGTCCTGCCAGAGTACATACAACTGCTATTAACATGTTCAGGTCCTGCCAGAGACATACAACTGCTATTAACATGTTCAGGTCCTGCCAGAGACATACAACTGCTATTAACATGTTCAGGTCCTGCCAGAGACATACAACTGCTATTAACATGTTCAGGTCCTGCCAGAGACATACAACTGCTATTAACATGTTCAGGTCCTGCCAGAGACATAAAACTGCTATTAACATGTTCAGGTCCTGGCAGAGACATACAACTGCTATTAACATGTTCAGGTCCTGCCAGAGACATACAACTGCTATTAACATGTTCAGGTCCTGCCAGAGACATACAACTGCTATTAACATGTTCAGGTCCTGGTAGAGAACTGTAACATGTTAGTAATTAATGATATCAACATCTCAACATGGACCTAACAGGAAGCACAGTATTTGTAAAAGTACGTAAAGTAGTTTGATCAGTGTCCTCCAGTCACCTTGCAGCGCCGCTGCTCGCTCTGCAGGTCCTCGTTGTGTTCGGGCAGCGCTGCAGAGAGCTGACGTTTGAACGATCGCAGTTTCTCCAGAGAGCCTCCGATCCCCCGCTCACACCTGTCCCAGTCCTACACACACACACACACACACACACACGCACACGCACACACACGCACACACACACACACCACACACACACACACACACACACACACACACTAATATCAGGTCCTTTAGAGCACACAGACTGCTCCATATGAGATACCATAACAGGTAGAGTGTGTGTGTGTGTGTGTTACCTCGATGAGTGTGTGTGTGTGTGTTACCTTGATGATGGTGCTGAGCTGCCTCCTCTGCTGCTCCAGAGCACAGCTGGTGCTCCTCCAGCTCTCCTGGATGTCTCTGATCTCCTCCTGCAGCAGGAGCTCTGCCTGGCTGTCGGCTGAGAGCAGCAGCTGGCGTCCGGCTTCCACCGTCAGGATGAAGCTGCCCTGCTGCCGCTGGAACACCTTCTCCTTCAGCTGAGGACACACACACACACACACACACACACACACACACACACACACACACACACACACACACACACACACACACACATCACATCTGAGTCAGAATTCTGGAAATAAAATGTTTTGTTTTTCTGAAATCTCAGAATTTGGAGAATCAAAAAATCCAACCCAGCGATCTGTACCTGCACGGCGTCCAGCATGGATCTGGCCTGCTGCAGGGGCACGTTGGCCCCCGGCTGCAGGGGCCCCGCGGCACCCTGCTGGGAGGAGACGGCCTGCTGGGAGGAGACGGCCTGCTGGGAGGAGACGTCCAGCTGAGAGGAGACGTCCAGCTGAGAGGAGACGTCCAGCTGAGAGGAGACGTCCAGCTGAGAGGAGACGTCCAGCTGAGAGGAGACGTCCAGCATCCAGCGGCGCAGCTTCTCCAGCGTCTCTCTGTAACGATGCCACTGTCTCAGCAGACCGTCGATGATGCCGCGCCGCTGCTGCGCCCGCCGTACCACGCCCTGCCACTGGCTGCTGAGGAGGGCCAGCTTCAGGTGGAACTCCTCTCTGCAGGGAGGGGACATTAAAGATTCAATCCTTCAACTGTGGGATCAATGATGTATTTGAATGTAGCTTTCTGTACCTGTCGTCCACCTGACCCTGCTCCAGCATCCTCTGCCCGTCACTGATGATGGAGTGAAGGATCTGCTGCCGGCTGAACATCTCCGCCTGGAACAGCTGCGGGAAACACGTTTACACCGTTATCTATTCAACTCAAGACACGCTGTTGATACATCGAATCCAAACATGAACACGATGCGTTAGAGGCAGCAGCTTCAGGTGCTCTCTTCAGACCTCGTGGGCTTTCTGCTGCGCCGTCAGACTCTGCATGTTTCCGGAGATTTCCACGGCCAGGTTCTCCTCCGTCTGCAGCAGGAACTCCATCCAGGTCTCACACTTCTCCAGGAAGCTCTGCTGCTGCAGCAGGAACGCCTGCAGCTTGCTGCACAAAGCAACCAACACGTCTGAATTAGTGTTCATTTCGTTGACGAAAACTATGACGAAATATGTTCGTCAACGACCTTTTTTTCCATGACGAAAACGAGACGATGACGAGACGGCAGTAAACAATAACTGTAACGAAATCATCATGCAATATCGTTGACGAAAAGTGACGAGACGAAAATGTAGTTTACTAAATAAAAACTATTCCAAAATCTCTCTTTACTTTCGTTGACGAAAAATGAGACGAAATATTATCAAAGATAACGTTACATCTCTGATCGTCAGTTTTTCTCCCAGCAGTTCCATTTCCGGTGCTGCGGCTGGGCAGCAGCTGGGTGTCTGTGCTGCGGCTGGGCAGCAGCTGTGTGTCTGTGCTGCGGCTGGGCAGCAGCTGTGTGTCTGTGCTGCGCTGGGCAGCAGCCGTGTGTCTGTGCTGCGGCTGGGCAGCAGCTGTGTGTCTGTGCTGCGGCTGGGCAGCAGCTGTGTGTCTGTGCTGCGGCTGGGCAGCAGCTGTGTGTCTGTGCTGCGGCTGGGCAGCAGCTGTGTGTCTGTGCTGCGGCTGGGCAGCAGCTGTGTGTCTGTGCTGCGGCTGGGCAGCAGCTGGTGTCTGTGCTGCGGCTGGGCAGCAGCTGGGTGTCTGTGCTGCGGCTGGGCAGCAGCTGTGTGTCTGTGCTGCGGCTGGGCAGCAGCTGTGTGTCTGTGCTGCACGCGGCGGTAGATTTGAATTACACCGGGCAGCGGCACACTGAACTGTCAGGAAGACTCGGGTCTAACTCATGGTCTAACATGTCAACTCATGGTCTAACTCATGGTCTAACTCATGGTCTAACTCATGGTCTAACCCAGGGGTGTCAAACTCAATTTCATCCCGGGCCACATCAGCATTATGTTTGTACTCAAAGGGCCGGTTGTAATTTTAATTATATATAAATATACATATGTAAATATATAATATATATTAAATAATGTATTATATTACATTGTTGGCCCTGCATTGGATTATTATCAGTTCTGGTAATATCTTCCTACAGTAAATAACTACATCTGAAAGCAGAAGTCTAGGGCAAATAATTGAAAGTAAATATTCAACAATTACACCAATTGTATGGTATATTATATTCTTTGCGAGCTCTTGCGGGCCACATAAAATTAGGTCCCGGGCCGGATTTGGCCCCCGGGCCTTGAGTTTGACACCCCTGGTCTAACTCGTGGTCTAACTCGTGGTCTAACTCGGGTCTAACTCGTGGTCTAACTCGTGGTCTGACTCGTGGTCTGACTCGGGTCGACTCGGGTCTGACTCGGAGTGGTCTGACTCGTGGTCTGACTCGTGGTCTGACTCGTGGTCTGACTCGTGGTCTGACTCGTGTCTGACTCGTGGTCTGACTCGTGGTCTGACTCATGCTGTCAGGTCTGACTCGTGGTCTGACTCATGGACTCATGGTCGACTCGTGGTCTGACTCATGGTCTGACTAACCTTATTCAACAGAAAATGGCATCAACAGGGCTTGGGAGCAGTGGTCGCGTTAACCGAATACGTCAGCGCGAGTGAGTGATAAATTGTGCACTCGACGGGTAATAATGGATTATGACGGAAGTGTTACGATCCTGTCAAAACGACTGACAACGACAAAGTCTAAAGCCACCCTGCGTGGGAGAACGAAACGACGCTACAATGAGGCGGAGAAAAAAGGCGAATGCATTGTTTGATCAGAAGGGAAGCAGCTGCTCAATCATTCAACCTGAGTTTCATCAAAGATACAATCTTATTGTGAAATACCTTTGACTGAAATGTTCTGGTGACTGAAAAAGACTCAACAGTTTTTCTTTGACTAAAATAACACTAAATACTCCAAAAGTCAGACATCTGAGAGAAGTAGTAATTCTGATAACGAAGTAAACCTTCCCCACTTCGCTCTGAATATGACCCGCTGACGTCTCGGTACCTGAACCTCTCGGTGGTCTGGGCCGAGGCGCTGCTCCAGCTCCGGTTCAGGCTCTGGAGACGCTTGATCTCCGGGTCGTTGAGAGGGAGCCGGTACCCGAGCTCAGTGACCCGGTCCAGCTCCGGAGACAAGCTGCTGAACCTCAGCATCAGACTCTGAGGAGAACAACACATTTCCACACTTTCAAAACACCTCAAGCCACGTCGTAATATGAAAAAGACCCGCGACCCGACCACGGATAAGCATAACCCGACAGAGGACAGTCAGTAGGATGAACAGGCGGGTCTTGAGGGTCTTAAAACGCCAGGTACAGAGACAGGACCCACCTTCAGCTCCTGCATGCGGTCCTGGATGAGGGGGGGGTCTGTGGATCCAGAGGGGTCCGGGGCCCTCAGAGCCTCCTCAGCCTCCAGGACCCAGACCCCCATGGAGTCCAGCTGGGAGTTAAACAGCTCGTAGTCCTGGACCCCCGTCTGGGGTTATTTACAGGGACTTAATGCAGAATATTGATTTCAGATATTTTTTATTTTTCATTTTGTTTATTTTAATAACATTTTATATGATATGTATTTGTTTCGTTTGACATCGTGTTTGTTACCATGCACCATACGTGTGTACGTGTGTGTGTGTGTGGGTGTGTATGTCTGTGTGTGTGTATGTGTGTGTGTTGTGTGGTGGTGTGGTGTGCTGTAGTGCGTGTGTGTGGGTGGGTGTATATGTGTGTGTGTGTGTGTGTGTGTGTGTGTGTAGTGTGGGTGTATATGTGTGTGATGTATGGGTGGGTAGTGTGTGTGGGTGGGTGTATGAGTGTGTGTGTGTATGTGTGTGTGGTGTGTGGTGTGTGTGTGTGTGGTGTGTGTGTGTGTACCTGCAGGGTGGTCAGCTGCCTGCTGATGGTGGTCTCCACAGCAGAGAGTCTGTGTTTGAGTGACAGGTGGTCTGACTGCAGGTTGGAGGCAGCAGAGTTCTCCACCTGCTGCTTCAGCTGCTCGCCCAGCTGATGGAGCACCTGGAGGGAGGCCCTCAGGGGCCCCTGGGCCCTCAGGAGCTCCTGCAACACAACATCTTATATATTATATAATATTCTTATTAATTTTGTTATGGATATTTTTTTCTTCTTTTCAAAACATCTCAGAATTTTGATTTAGAAAAGAGGTTTTTGTTTCTTCTGAGATTTAGTTTTTGTATTTCTATAAATCTCAGAATTCTTCCTTTCAGGGTGTGTTGCAGGGGGCCCGGGCCCTCAGGGCCCCCTGCAACACACCCTGTAGAGCGGCCAGGTCCCCCCCTTTCCTCCATGGACCTTATTGATGAAAAATCACGCATCGAAGTCGACGGAGAGAGAAAGGTTCTGTCTCGATCCCGTCTGAATCGTGCCACGAGTCACACACGGGATGTTTGTCAACCTAAAAGATCATTTTGCAAGTAAAAAATAAATAAAAATGTGTCGTCAAACTGTGAAGTCACACATGTTGGTGTGTGAGGCGCTCTCGCTCCACACACCCAGACGTCACGTTGGAACATTTCACCTCTTTCTCAGAACGAGGCGGAAAGTATGAAAAGAGGTGAAAATCACTCCGAGTCTGCGTTGAGAGCTGCGCACACACAAGGGGAGCTAGTCTGTCCTGAGAGCCAGCACACAAGGGGGAGCTAGTCTGTCCTGAGAGCTGCGCACAAGGGGAGCTAGTCTGTCCTGAGAGCTGCGCACAAGGGGAGCTAGTCTGTCCTGAGAGCTCGAACACGCGGGGAGCTAGTCTGTCCTGAGAGCCAGCACACGGGGAGCTAGTCGGTCCTGAGAGCCGCACAAGGGGAGCTAGTCGGTCCTGAGAGCCAGCACACGCGGGGAGCTAGTCGGTCCTGAGAGCCAGCACGCGGGGAGCTAGTCGGTCCTGAGAGCTGCGCACACAAGGGGAGCTAGTCGGTCCTGAGAGCGCAGCACAAGGGGAGCTAGTCGGTCCTGAGAGCTGCGAACACAAGGGGAGCTAGTCGGTCCTGAGAGCTGCGCCACACAAGGGGAGCTAGTCTGTCCTGAGAGCGCAGCACAAGGGGAGCTAGTCGTCCTGAGAGCCAGCACACAAGGGGAGCTAGTCTGTCCTGAGAGCTGCGCACACACAAGGGGAGCTAGTCGTGTCCTGAGAGCCAGCACACAAGGGGAGCTAGTCGTCCTGAGAGCCGCACAAGGGGAGCTAGTCGGTCCTGAGAGCCAGCACGCGGGACCGGGGACTCTGGGACTTGTCGTCTTTCGAGTTGCGTATTTTTCAAAGTCTTTTATTTCAACAGTTTTACGACAAACTGTGACTTTTTTGACACGGAAATGATTTTTTAAATTGACAAACATCATGTGTTTTTAATTCGTGGCACAATTCAAACGGGATCGAGAGATAATCTTTCTCTCTCCGTTGACTTCAATGCGTGATCTTTCTGAAAGCAGATGGGCGGGACTTCGCCTCTTCAATATTATATCCAATCTAGTATTTTTCTTTCAGAGTTTTTTTATACAAATCGCATCAATTTCAGTTTTGTTTGATTTTCTTTTCCAGAAATCCTGAGATTTTCTGAAAAAAACCTTAAAATCTCAGATTTTTTGATAATCTCAGATTTTTGATAATCTCAGGATTTTTTGATAATCTCAGGATTTTTGATAATCTCAGGAATTTTGATAATCTCAGATTTTTTTGATAATCTCAGGAATTTTGATAATCTCAGGATTTTTTGATAATCTCAGGATTTTTTGATAATCTCAGGATATTTTGATAATCTCAGGATTTTTGGATAATCTCAGATTTTTGATAATCTCAGATTTTTGATAATCTCAGGATTTTTTGATAATCTCTGGATTTTTGATAATCTCAGATTTTTGATAATCTCAGGATTTTTTTGATAATCTCAGCTTTTTTGATAATCTCAGGATTTTTTGATAATCTCAGATTTTTGATAATCTCTGATTTTTTGATAATCTCAGATTTTTGATAATCTCAGATTTTTTTGATAATCTCAGATTTTTGAAATCTCTGATTTTTTGATAATCTCAGATTTTTGATAATCTCAGGATTTTTTGATAATCTCAGATTTTGATAATCTCAGGATTTTTTGATAATCTCAGATTTTTTGATAATCTCAGGATTTTTTGATAATCTCAGCTTTTTGATAATCTCAGGATTTTTTGATAATCTCAGGATTTTTGATAATCTCAGATTTTTGATAATCTCAGGATTTTTTGATAATCTCAGATTTTTGATAATCTCAGGATTTTTTGATAATCTTAGATTTTTTGATAATCTCAGATTTTTTGATAATCTCAGGATTTTTTGATAATCTCAGATTTTTTGATAATCTCAGGATTTTTTGATAATCTCAGATTTTTTGATAATCTCAGGATTCTGAGAAAAAGTCAGAATTCTGAAATAAATATTTTTCTGAAGAATTATTTTTCTCACGCTGCTCTTTGAATATGAAACGATATGATGATCAGTATTCACTCACGCTGCTCTCCTGGATCCAGACGTTGACCTCATCGTCGCTGATCTCCTCGCTGCAGCTGCTGACCAGCCGCTGCACGGCGTCCTCCTGCAGACGCATGCCGCTGCAGCTCTCCTCGTGCAGATGCTTGTATCTCTGCCACAGCTGCAGCAGAGCCTCGCTGCTCCTCCTGCGCTCAGAGATCTCCTCCAGGAGCCCCGTCCACCTGCGGCAGGAGAGAGAAACACATACAGGTATGTTTATTATTTTTTATGCGACAAAATCCATTTTAAGACCAGTTTTACAACAAACATTCTCAACATTTTCTATATTTTCTTTATTCTATTAAATATGATTTTGTTGGTGCAGTATATTATAGAAGGAATAGATTGAAGGAAGGATTGAGATTTACAATGCAACAGAAAAGAGATTTCACACATTTCTAAAACCTCTGCAGATCTGTGTCTTTCCCAGCTTTATCGAAGACATTTGAAAATAGTTTCTCGGGGTTGAATCTGATATGAGCGGGGGGGGGACCTTGCGTTGACGTCCTGCAGGCTGTTGTTCAGCGAGTCGGACAGCGAGGGGTGGCTCTCCTTCAGCAGCTGGTGGGTCACCGCTCCAAACCTCCTCACGCTGCTCTCCTGCTTCTCCAGGTCCTCCTGGAGCTCCTGCACACACATGTGGTCACATCTGAATCTTGCATAAATCATACATTATTGATGACATATATATATAAATACAGTGATGTGTTACCTGGAGGCTCTGCACCTGCAGCTGCACGGCCTCCAGCGAGCCGGTGAGGAGGCGGAGCCTAGAGACGGAGTACCGCCCCTCCATCAGCCGAGCGTTGATCTCCTCTGAGGCGCCGCGGTAAAGAGTCCATTGATCCAGCACTGAGGAGAGGCTGAGCTTCAGCTGACCCACCTGAGGCAGGAGGGGGGCAACCAACCAATCAACCAATCAATCAATCAATCAATCAATCAATCAACCAATCAATCAACCAATCAATCAATCAATCAATCAGTCAATCAACCAACCAATCAACCAATCAATCAACCAATCAACCAACCAATCAATCAATCAATCAACCAACAATCAACCAGTCAATCAATCAACCAACCAATCAACCAGTCAACCAATCAATCAAACCAACCAACCAATCAATCAACCAACCATCAATCAACCAATCAATCAATAACCAATCAATCAGTCAATCAACCAATCAACCACCAATCAATCAACAATCAATCAATAAACCAATCAATCAGTCAACCAATCATCAACCAATCAATCAACCAACCAATCAATCAACCAATCAGTCAATAAACCAATCAGTCAACCAATCAGATATACAAGTTGAATTACACATTTACGGTGACAAAATATAAAGCAGGATATTATGGATGGGATATCTCACCAGGTGGTCCAGGTGAGCCCAGGTGTGGTTGACGCCCTGCAGCGTCTCCATGACGATGGCGCATGCTTCGTCCGTCTTGTTCTGCACGAGAGCGCAGCCCTGCTCCTCCACCTGCTGCAGGTCCTGCTCCTTCTGCTTCACCTGCTGCTCCATCTCCTGCAGGACAGAGACATCCAGGTGAACAGAGAGACAACACGTATCCTGCAGGACAGAGACATCCAGGTGAACAGAGAGACAACACGTCTCCTGCAGGACAGAGACATCCAGGTGAACAGAGAGACAACACGTCTCCTGCAGGACAGAGACATCCAGGTGAACAGAGAGACAAGACGTCTCCTGCAGGACAGAGACATCCAGGTGAACAGAGAGACAACACGTCTCCTGCAGGACAGAGACATCCAGGTGAACAGAGAGACAAGACGTCTCCTGCAGGACAGAGACATCCAGGTGAACAGAGAGACAAGACGTCTCCTGCAGGACAGAGACATCCAGGTGAACAGAGAGACAAGACGTCTCCTGCAGGACAGAGACATCCAGGTGAACAGAGAGACAAGACGTCTCCTGCAGGACAGAGACATCCAGGTGAACAGAGAGACAAGACGTCTCCTGCAGGACAGAGACATCCAGGTGAACAGAGAGACAACACGTCTCCTGCAGGACAGAGACATCCAGGTTTTTCGTACCCCTCAGTCTCTCTCAGCGTTCTCGTACCTCAGTCTCTCACAGCGTTCTCGTACCCCTCAGTCTCTCTCAGCGTTCTCGTACCTCTCAGTCTCTCTCAGCGTTCTCGTACCTCAGTCTCTCACAGCGTTCTCGTACCCCTCAGTCTCTCTCAGCGTTCTCGTACCTCTCAGTCTCTCACAGCGTTCTCGTACCTCTCAGTCTCTCTCAGCGTTCTCGTACCTCAGTCTCTCACAGCGTTCTCGTACCCCTCAGTCTCTCTCAGCGTTCTCGTACCTCTCAGTCTCTCACAGCGTTCTCGTATCTCTCAGTCTCTCACAGCGTTCTCGTACCTCTCAGTCTCTCACAGCGTTCTCGTACCTCTCAGTCTCTCACAGCGTTCTCGTACCCCTCAGTCTCTCTCAGCGTTCTCGTACCTCTCAGTCTCTCACAGCGTTCTCGTACCTCTCAGTCTCTCACAGCGTACTCGTACCTCTCAGTCTCTCACAGCGTTCTCGTACCTCAGTCTCTCACAGCGTTCTCGTACCCCTCAGTCTCTCACAGCGTTCTCGTACCTCTCAGTCTCTCACAGCGTTCTCGTACCTCTCAGTCTCTCACAGCGTTCTCGTACCTCTCAGTCTCTCACAGCGTTCTCGTACCTCTCAGTCTCTCACAGCGTTCTCGTACCTCAGTCTCTCACAGCGTTCTCGTACCTCACAGTCTCTCACAGCGTTCTCGTACCTCTCAGTCTCTCACAGCGTTCTCGTACCTCACAGTCTCTCACAGCGTTCTCGTACCTCACAGTCTCTCACAGCGTTCTCGTACCTCTCAGTCTCTCACAGCGTTCTCGTAGCTCTCAGTCTCTCACAGCGTTCTCGTACCCCTCAGTCTCTCACAGCGTTCTCGTACCTCAGTCTCTCACAGCGTTCTCGTACCTCAGTCTCTCACAGCGTACTCGTACCTCTCAGTCTCTCACAGCGTTCTCGTACCTCTCAGTCTCTCACAGCGTACTCGTACCCCTCAGTCTCTCACAGCGCTCTCGTACCTCAGTCTCTCACAGCGTTCTCGTACCCCTCAGTCTCTCTCAGCGTTCTCGTACCCCTCAGTCTCTCACAGCGTTCTCGTACCTCTCAGTCTCTCACAGCGTACTCGTACCTCTCAGTCTCTCACAGCGTTCTCGTACCTCAGTCTCTCACAGCGTTCTCGTACCCCTCAGTCTCTCACAGCGTTCTCGTACCTCTCAGTCTCTCACAGCGTTCTCGTACCTCTCAGTCTCTCACAGCGTTCTCGTACCTCTCAGTCTCTCACAGCGTTCTCGTACCTCTCAGTCTCTCACAGCGTTCTCGTACCTCACAGTCTCTCACAGCGTTCTCGTACCTCACAGTCTCTCACAGCGTTCTCGTACCTCACAGTCTCTCACAGCGTTCTCGTACCTCTCAGTCTCTCACAGCGTTCTCGTAGCTCTCAGTCTCTCACAGCGTTCTCGTACCCCTCAGTCTCTCACAGCGTTCTCGTACCTCAGTCTCTCACAGCGTTCTTGTACCTCAGTCTCTCACAGCGTACTCGTACCTCTCAGTCTCTCACAGCGTTCTCGTACCTCTCAGTCTCTCACAGCGTACTCGTACCCCTCAGTCTCTCACAGCGTTCTCGTACCTCAGTCTCTCACAGCGTTCTCGTACCCCTCAGTCTCTCTCAGCGTTCTCGTACCCCTCAGTCTCTCTCAGCGTTCTCGTACCCCTCAGTCTCTCTCAGCGTTCTCGTACCCCTCAGTCTCTCCCAGCGTTCTCGTACCTCTCAGTCTCTGACAGCGTTCTCGTACCTCTCAGTCTCTGACGGCGTTCTCGTACCTCTCAGTCTCTGACGGCGTTCTCGTACCTCTCAGTCTCTCACGGCGTTCTCGTACCTCAGTCTCTCACAGCGTTCTCGTACCTCTCAGTCTCTCACAGCGTTCTCGTACCCCTCAGTCTCTCACAGCGTTCTCGTACCTCAGTCTCTCACAGCGTTCTCGTACCCCTCAGTCTCTCACAGCGTTCTCGTACCTCAGTCTCTCACAGCGTTCTCGTACCTCTCAGTCTCTCACAGCGTTCTCGTACCTCACAGTCTCTCACAGCGTTCTCGTACCTCTCAGTCTCTCACAGCGTTCTCGTACCTCACAGTCTCTCACAGCGTACTCGTACCTCAGTCTCTCACAGCGTTCTCGTACCCCTCAGTCTTTCTCAGCGTTCTCGTACCCCTCAGTCTCTCACAGCGTTCTCGTACCTCTCAGTCTCTGACAGCGTTCTCGTACCTCTCAGTCTCTCACAGCGTTCTCGTACCTCAGTCTCTCACAGCGTTCTCGTACCTCTCAGTCTGTCACAGCGTTCTCGTACCTCAGTCTCTCACAGCGTTCTCGTACCCCTCAGTCTCTCACAGCTTTCTCGTACCTCAGTCTCTCTCAGCGTTCTCGTACCTCTCAGTCTCCGACAGCGTTCTCGTACCTCTCAGTCTCTCACAGCGTTCTCGTACCTCTCAGTCTCTCACAGCGTTCTCGTACCTCTCAGTCTCTCACAGCGTTCTCGTACCTCAGTCTCTCACAGCGTTCTCGTACCCCTCAGTCTCTCACAGCGTTCTCGTACCTCACAGTCTCTCACAGCGTTCTCGTACCTCTCAGTCTCTCACAGCGTTCTCGTACCTCTCAGTCTCTCACAGCGTTCTCGTACCTCTCAGTCTCTCACAGCGTTCTCGTACCTCTCAGTCTCTCACAGCGTTCTCGTACCTCACAGTCTCTCACAGCGTTCTCGTACCTCACAGTCTCTCACAGCGTTCTCGTACCTCTCAGTCTCTCACAGCGTTCTCGTAGCTCTCAGTCTCTCACAGCGTTCTCGTACCCCTCAGTCTCTCACAGCGTTCTCGTACCTCAGTCTCTCACAGCGTTCTCGTACCTCAGTCTCTCACAGCGTACTCGTACCTCTCAGTCTCTGACAGCGTTCTCGTACCTCTCAGTCTCTCACGGCGTTCTCGTACCTCAGTCTCTCACAGTGTTCTCGTACCCCTCAGTCTCTCACAGCGTTCTCGTACCTCAGTCTCTCACAGCGTTCTCGTACCCCTCAGTCTCTCACAGCGTTCTCGTACCTCAGTCTCTCACAGCGTTCTCGTACCTCTCAGTCTCTCACAGCGTTCTCGTACCTCTCAGTCTCTGACAGCGTTCTCGTACCTCAGTCTCTCACAGCGTTCTCGTACCTCTCAGTCTCTCACAGCGTTCTCGTACCTCTCAGTCTCTCACAGCGTTCTCGTACGTCAAAGTCTCTCACAGCGTTCTCGTACCTCTCAGTCTCTCACAGCGTTCTCGTACCCCTCAGTCTCTCACAGCGTTCTCGTACCTCAGTCTCTCACAGCGTTCTCGTACCCCTCAGTCTCTCACAGCGTTCTCGTACCTCAGTCTCTCACAGCGTTCTCGTACCCCTCAGTCTCTCACAGCGTTCTCGTACCTCAGTCTCTCACAGCGTTCTCGTACCTCTCAGTCTCTCACAGCGTTCTCGTACCTCTCAGTCTCTCACAGCGTTCTCGTACCTCTCAGTCTCTGACAGCGTTCTCGTACCCCTCAGTCTCTCACAGCGTTCTCGTACCTCACAGTCTTTCACAGCGTTCTGCACGGAGGTCAGATCCTCGATGCGATGCCTCCTCTTCAGCTTCTCCTCCTGAGAAGACATCCAGGACTTCAGAGCCGAGACACTGCTCTCGTACTGCAGCCACTTCTGCAGCAGCCCCTCCAGGACCTGGACCTGCAGGGATTAGAAGGACAGTCAGGAACACTACCGGCCCGTCCACACTACAGCGTCGGAAGCGTCGACAGCGTTGGAAGCGTCGACAACTCCAATCTGCCCATTCACTTTCAATGGGGTGACGTCACGTTGCCTTGCTTTTTCGCCGAACTGAATTGTGGGTAGCGGAGCGGTCCGTCTCCGATGTCTCTCGGAGTAGCCAGCGCCAGCCAATCAAATCCCGTTTCTAAAAATCTGACAGCTGAAGCCGTAGCCAATCAAACCGCGTCTAAGCTGGGAGAGATATCCCGCCGTTCATTTCTATATTTCAAAAAAAGTCGGAGGAGAAACTAACTATCGCCGTAGCAACTCACCCGGTTGTGTATGACCGGACCCTCTTCACCTACCGGGACACAAACCGGAGGAACCAGCATGGAGGGAGGAGGAGAGGCAGTGGGGAAACTGGTAGGGTTTCGCCTGTTTGGGGAGTTTATATATATATATATATATATATATATATATATATTTATATATATATATATTGCTCCCATAAAATCCTCGGGGGTTTTTGCTTTGTATGTCGGGGGCGGGAGATTCATGTGATTGGTTGTTGGTCGTGTTG
>CM070494.1:39422065-39429565 GCA_036324585.1 Champsocephalus esox
TGACACACACTGACTACACACTGACTACACACTGACTACACACTGACACACCCTGACACACCCTGACACACACTGACTACACACTGACTACACACTGACTACACTGACACACACTGACTACACACTGACTACACACTGACTACACACTGACACACACTGACTACACACTGACTACACACTGACTACACACTGACTACACCCTGACTACACACTGACACACACTGACTACACACTGACTACACACTGACTACACACTGACTACACACTGACACACACTGACTACACACTGACTACACACTGACTACACACTGACACACACTGACACACTGACACACACTGACTACACACTGACACACACTGACTACACGCTGACTACACACTGACACACACTGACACACACTGACACACACACTGACTACACACTGACTACACGCTGACTACACACTGACACACACTGACTACACACTGACTACACACTGACACACACTGACACACACTGACTACACACTAACTACACACTGACACACACTGACTACACACTGACTACACACTGACACACACTGACACACACTGACTACACACTGACACACACTGACTATACTGACTACACACTGACACCACACTGACTACACCCTGACTACACACTGACTACACACTGACTACACCCTGACACACACTGACTACACACTGACTACACACTAACTACACACTAACCACACACTGACTACACACTGACTACACACTGACTACACACTGACTACACACTGACTACACACTGACACACACTGACTACACCCTGACACACACTGACTACACACTGACTACACACTAACTACACACCGACTACACACCGACTACACACTGACTACACACTGACTACACACTGACACACACTGACACACACTGACTACACACTGACACACACTGACTACACACTGACTACACCCTGACACACACTGACTACACACTGACTACACACTGACTACACACTGACACACCCTGACACACCCTGACACACACTGACTACACACTGACTACACACTGACTACACTGACACACACTGACTACACACTGACTACACACTGACTACACACTGACACACACTGACTACACACTGACTACACACTGACTACACACTGACTACACCCTGACTACACACTGACTACACACTGACACACCCTGACACACCCTGACACACACTGACTACACACTGACTACACACTGACTACACCCTGACACACACAGACACACCCAGACACACACAGACACACACACCCAGTATTGCTCTCACCTTGTGTGTGTCCAGGTGCTTCTGCACGTCGTCCACGGAGCCGGCCAGGAGCCTCTGCTCGGCGGCCATCTTGTCCCTGGCGGTCTCCAGCAGGTCTCTGAGGTCCAGCAGGGCCCGCTCAGACTGGTCCTTCAGAACCTGGTCCTGGGTCAGAACACTGCGCCGGGAACACACCGTCAGAACCAGGTCCTCCAAGGAGTCCTGAGACACACACACACACACACACAGACACACACACACACACACAGAGAGAGACACACACAGAGAGAGACACACACACAGACACACACACACACACACAAAAGTATAAGCATCAAAACATACTAAAAGTGAGTGAGTGTGTGTGTGTGTCTGTGTGTGTGTGTCTGTGTGTGTGTATGCTGTGTGTGTGTGTGTGTGTGTGTGTGTATGCTGTGTGTGTGTGTGTGTGTGTGTATGGTGTGTGTGTGTATGGTGTGTGTGTGTGTGTATGGTGTGTGTGTCTCTCTGTGTGTGTATGGTGTGTGGTGTGTGTGTGTGTCTCTCTGTGTGTGTGTGTGTGTGTGTGTGTGTGTGCGACCTGGAGCTTCAGTATCCTATTGGCTGAGGGCTGGTCTCTCTGCAGCTCGGCTCCTCTGCTCTTCAGCTCTGAGATCCTCTGCTCGAAGTCTCTGAGAGTCTCCTCTGCCTCGGAGACCACCTGCAGGGTTCACGGCACACACGACGTCAGTGGCTCCCACACGTGTTCAGTCGGGACCCCCCCCACCCGGAGGACCCCCCCCACCCGGCCCCCTGCAGTACCTCCCTGCGCCCCCCTGCAGTACCTCCCTGCGCCTCCCTGCCCCCCCCTGCGCCGCCCTGCAGTACCTCCCTGCAGTACCTCCCTGCCCCCCCCTGCAGTACCCCCCTGCGCCTCCCCTGCAGTACCTCCCTGCCCCCCCCTGCGCCTCCCTGCGCCCCCTGCAGTACCTCCCTGCGCCCCCCTGCAGTACCTCCCTGCGCCCCCCTGCAGTACCTCCCTGCCCCCCCCTGCAGTACCTCCCTGCGCCCCCCTGCGCCTCCCTGCAGTACCTCCCTGCGCCCCCCTGCAGTACCTCCCTGCCCCCCCCTGCTCCCCCCTGCAGTACCTCCTTGCCCCCCCCCGCAGTACCTCCCTGCCCCCCCCTCCAGTACCTCCCTTCCCCCCCCGCGCCCCCCCTGCAGTACCCCCCTGCCCCACACGATACACACAGCATGTCCCCGGGGGTGTGTTACCTCCAGCTGCCGGGAGGCCGCTCTGTCCGAGGACCCGGAGAGATCCTGCAGGGTCTGGCACTTGGTCTCGATCAGAGCCGTCTGGAGGAGCTGCAGCTGCGCCTGTGGAGACAGAGGACGCTTCAGAGGACGCTTCAGAGCTAACTCACACACGGCCCACACGCTGAGCCGTATCAGCATCACCCTGATGAGCCCTCTGAAGGCAAGCACACTGCAGAGGATAGGGAGCAGGACACTGCAGAGGATAGGGAGCAGGACACTGCAGAGGATAGGGAGCAGGACACTGCAGAGGAAAGGGAGGAAGGACACTGCAGAGGATAGGGAGCAGGACACTGCAGAGGATAGGGAGCAGGACACTGCAGAGGAAAGGGAGC
Source organism: Champsocephalus esox (assembly GCA_036324585.1). Lineage (NCBI taxonomy): Eukaryota > Metazoa > Chordata > Actinopteri > Perciformes > Channichthyidae > Champsocephalus > Champsocephalus esox. The sequence goes on from CM070494.1 coordinate 39,424,964, forward strand.
AGCACACTGCAGAGGAAAGGGAGCAGCACACTACAGAGGAAAGGGAGGAAGGACACTGCAGAGGAAAGGGAGCAGCACACTGCAGAGGAAAGGGAGGAAGGACACTACAGAGGAAAGGGAGCAGCACACTGCAGAGGAAAGGGAGGAAGGACACTGCAGAGGAAAGAGAACAGGACACTGCAGAGGAAAGGGAGGAAGGACACTACAGAGGAAAGGGAGCAGCACACTGCAGAGGAAAGGGAGCAGCACACTGCAGAGGAAAGGGAGGAAGGACACTACAGAGGAAAGGGAGCAGCACACTACAGAGGAAAGGGAGCAGCACACTGCAGAGGAAAGGGAGCAGGACACTGCAGAGGAAAGGGAGCAGGACACTGCAGAGGAAAGGGAGCAGGACACTGCAGAGGAAAGGGAGCAGGACACTGCAGAGGAAAGGGAGCAGGACACTGCAGAGGAAAGGGAGCAGGACACTGCAGAGGAAAGGGAGCAGGACACTGCAGAGGAAAGGGAGCAGGACACTGCAGAGGAAAGGGAGCAGCACACTGCAGAGGAAAGGGAGGAAGGACACTACAGAGGAAAGGGAACAGCACACTGCAGAGGAAAGGGAGCAGGACACTGCAGAGGAAAGGGAGGAAGGAGGATGTGGAAACGACGCCGTCTAGTCTCCAACACAACGACAGGGACTTGAACCTCTGGTGCTGCGCATGTTGCGTGTGAGGAAGTGATACCCAGGTGTTGGGACTGAACTCGGGACGTTTGGGATGAAGGGTCAAGGAGCAGCTTGGAGGATCCAAAGGGGGCCAGGTAGGAGTAATGAGTGGAGGGGTTAGGAGCTAGGAGAGGTAGGTCTCACCTGGTAGTGGGCGAGCTCCTGCGCTCGGCTCCTCATGGCGTCGCAGCGCCGGCTCAGAGCCAGGCCCAGAGCGGAGCAGCGCTGCTTCAGGCAGGAGAGGTTCTCCTCCAGCAGGGGGCGCCCCTCCACCTGCAGAGCAGCAGAGACCAGCAGGGACTCGCTCAGCTGCACCTCCTCCGTCACCTGCTGCACCTCCTGCTCCAACGCCTGCAGGAGCATCACAGAGACAGCCGGGTTGGGAGGGTTACTTTGTGAATGTAATCAGTTCCTGAATACATGGCTCTGAAAGTAATCCGGATACAGTTACAGTTACCTGTGTGCGTGGGTGTGTACCTGCTGTGTGTGTGTGTGTGTGTGTGTGTGTGTGTGTGTGTACCTGCTGTGTGTTTACCTGTGTGTGTGTGTGTGTGTGTGTACCTGCTGTATGTTTACCTGTGTGTGTGTGTGTGTGTGTGTGTGTGTACCTGCTGTGTGTATGTGTGCCTGCTGTGTGTGTGTGTGTGTGTGTTTGTGTGTGTACCTGCTGTGTGTTTACCTGTGTGTGTGTGTGTGTGTATGTACCTGTTGTGTGTTTACCTGTGTGTGTGTGTGTGTGTGTATGTACCTGTTGTGTGTTTACCTGTGTGTGTGTGTGTGTGTGTGTGTGTGTGTTGCTGTGTGTGTGTGTGTGTGTGTACCTGTTGTGTGTTTACCTGTGTGTTTACCTGTGTGTGTGTGTGTGTGTGTGTGCCTGCTGTGTGTGTGTGTCTGTGTGTGTGTGTACCTGCTGTGTGTGTGTGTGTGTGTGTGTGTACCTGCTGTGTGTGTGTGTGTACCTGCTGTGTGTGTGTGTGTGTGTGTGTGTGTGTGTGCCTGCTGTGTGTGTGTGTGTGTGTACCTGAGTGTCCGGTTGCTCCGTCAGCAGCACAGACCCAGAGAACACAGAGTGCTCCACCCCGTCCAGCCAGCAGGAGGTGCAGCTCACGGCCGAGTAGAGCTGCTGCTCCATCCGCTCCACCCGCGCCTCGCCTCCGCCCGGCTGCGAGAGAAGAGCCGTCAGTGACACCTCTCCTCGCAGACGAGCGTCTACTCAGAGTCTACTCAGACGGCCCCCCAGGCCCCGTGAGACGAGCGTCTACTCAGATACCCTCAGACGGCCCCCCAGGCCCCGTGAGACGAGCGTCTACTCAGATACCCTCAGACGGCCCCCCAGGCCCGTGAGACGAGCGTCTACTCAGATACCCTCAGACGGCCCCCCAGGCCCCGTGAGACGAGCGCTACTCAGACACCCTCAGACGGCCCCCCCAGCCCCGTGAGACGAGCGTCTACTCAGACACCCTCAGACGGCCCCCCAGGCCCCGTGAGACGAGCGTCTACTCAGACACCCTCAGACGGCCCCCCAGGCCCCGTGAGACGAGCGCCTACTCAGATACCCTCAGAAGGCCCCCCAGGCCCCGTGAGACGAGCGTCTACTCAGACACCCTCAGACGGCCCCCCAGCCCCGTGAGACGAGCGTCTACTCAGACACCCTCAGACGGCCCCCCAGGCCCCGTGAGACGAGCGTCTACTCAGACACCCTCAGACGGCCCCCCAGGCCCCGTGAGACGAGCGTCTACTCAGACACCCTCAGACGGCCCCCCAGGCCCCGTGAGACGAGTGTCTACTCAGACACCCTCAGACGGCCCCCCAGGCCCCGTGAGACGAGCGTCTACTCAGACACCCTCAGGGGGCCGCAGATTCACTTGGAACGCACACACACACAAATTCCATGTGTTGTACTTACCGTACTTTTCGGACTATAAGCCGCGACTTTTCCCCCCATTTGTTGTGTACCGCTAACGGCCACTAGGGGACCTCCTAGATCTATGGATTTTACAGGTAAAATTAACCACCTTAAACGCTACGGGCTCTAGGACCGGTCCGAGCCCGCCACCTTTAAGCGGCGGGCTCCAGCAGGAAAAGCTGGAGGCCGGAGAAGAGCGAGACAGGTCGCGCGCCAAAGTGAAAGTGGAACGAGAGACGGAACGAGAGCGAGACAGACGGACAGTTTAGCTGCTGCGGCTCATATGCCGGTGCGCTCTACAGTCCGGAAAGTACGGTATTTATTAACAAATATACTAAGTCTGACATCTTCATTGACATTTTACAATCAAAGGGAACATCCTCTAATAACTCACTATGTTTGTGTTGAACGGTGGAATACAAGTATTTTAAAGTTTTGGAAAGCACGGAACATGTGTGAGTATTGAGATGACGTTAGAGGACACACGGGAAGTCATGAACTCTAACCAGACATAGCTGTCTAACTTGAACCTCAGACACCCGTCAGCCCGCACTCTGCTGTTCCTCAGCGCCGCCCCCCTCCCCCCCGCTGACATTATGAATGTACGCGTATAGTAATCACAGATAACACGGCAGGGTCCGTGACAGTTTGTTTTCATCTGATTTCAAATAACCAAGTCTCGGCTTTCAGAATATTAAACTTGTTTCGCCAAATTCAGAAGATAAATACAGCTTTGAAGCTTCGGCATGATGACGAGCGGCAACTCAACGTCGCAGCCGGCGTAACAACAGCCGGCGTTTCTTGTGAGGGTTGCCCCGGGAAACAAACACAATACACACAAATGCGACACAGATTATTTCGCGGTATTTTAAATCATCTACGCAGCTCGCGACGTAACGAGGAGTCTAGTGGACGGTATCAGTACTACAAGTAAAACATTATAATATTTAAAATACATTTTTTTTTATTAATTACGTTGTTTATAAATTAATCTGAGGGCCGCAAAAAGAGGAGGTGGCCCGCATGCGGCCCGCGGGCCACCATTTGCCCATCCCTGCACTAAGGTGTAGTTTTGCACCACCTAGATCGGGTGAACAACCTTTAGGATGTTCATGGATGTTGGTGTTTGAGCGAGTCGGTGAGCAGCGAGGCTCACCTGCGAGGCGATGTCCTCCACGGTGTGTCTGAAGCTGTGGTACAGAGAGTTCAGAGACGACCTGTCCTCCTCAGGCTCGGGTTTGAACCCCGATCCAGCTGCTGACACTCGACACGCATAGACCTGCAGACACAGAGGGACAGGAACCGCAGCATCAGGACCCCAGACTCGGCGCGTGTGCCGGGACGTGGGGAGGAAGCGTGGGGTTACTGGGACGTGGGGAGGAAGCGTGGGGTTACTGGGACGTGGGGAGGAAGCTTGGGGTTACTGGGACGTGGGGAGGAAGATGGGGTTACTGGGACGTGGGGAGGAAGCTTGGGGTTACTGGGACGTGGGGAGGAAGCTTGGGGTTACTGGGACGTGGGGAGGAAGCGTGGGGTTACTGGGACGTGGGGAGGAAGCTTGGGGTTACTGGGACGTGGGGAGGAAGCTTGGGGTTACTGGGACGTGGGGAGGAAGCGTGGGGTTACCGGCTGCTCCTCGCTCTCCTGCTGCAGCGTCTCCTGCAGCAGCTGCAGTTTGGTCCTCAGCTCCAGACGAAGACTCTCCCACTTCTTCCTCATGTGACTCCTGCTCTCCCCCTCCCTCGCCGCGGGGGGGGAGGGTCTCCACGGGGCTGCAGGGGGACGCCTGCTGGATCAGGATCTCCTCTCCTCTGGTGGCCACGGACTGGAGGAGCTTCTTCTGCTCCGACAGCTGCTGCTCCAGGTCCTGAAGACACAGGGGACACCTTCAGAGTTAGGCTTTCAGAAGCAGCGTCTTCACTGACCCTACATCCCTGCTGCGTCAAGCATCCTGCAAAGTGCTCTTCCTGATGACTTCTCTACATCAACA
>CM070494.1:39442065-39444565 GCA_036324585.1 Champsocephalus esox
GTGTGTACCTTGTTATTAATAGTGTGTGTGTGTGTGTGTGTGTGTGTGTGGGAGTGCCTTGTTATTAATAGTGTGTGTGTGTACTGTTATTAATAGTGTGTGTGTGTGTACCTTGTTATTAATAGTGTGTGTGTGTGTGTACCTTGTTATTAATTGTGTGTGTGTGTGTGTGTACCTTGTTATTAATAGTGTGTGTGTACCTGTTATTAATAGTGTGTGTGGTGTGTGTGTACCTTGTTATTAATAGTGTGTGTGTGTGTGTGTACCTTGTTATTAATAGTGTGTGTGACCTATAGTGTGTGTGTGGTGTACCTTGTATTAATAGTGTGTGTGTGTGTGTGTGTGTGTGTGTGTGTGTGTGCCTGATAAAGTGGGTGACTTGATATAGTGTGTGGTGTGTGTGTGTGGTGACCTTGTTATTAATAGTGTGTGTGTGTGTGGTGTGTGTGTGTGTACCTTGTTATTAATAGTGTGTGTGTGTACCTTATTATTAATAGTGTGTGTGTGTGTACCTTGTTATTAATAGTGTGTGTGTGGTGGTGTGTGTGGTGTGTACCTTGTTATTAATAGTGTGTGTGAGTGTGTACCTTGTTATTAATAGTGTGTGTGTGTGTGTACCTTGTTATTAATAGTGTGTGTGTGTGTGTGTGTACCTTGTCCGCGTCCTGCAGGCTCTGCAGCCGGCCCCTCATGCTCTGCTGCAGCTCCTCACTGAGTCGACTCAGATCACACACCTGCTGACTCAGAGGCTCCACCTGCAGCACCTCCGCCAGCAGCTCCACCTGAGAGCAGCGCAATCAACCAGGTGCTCCCGTTAGCAGCTGTGTGTGAGAGCTGATGGGGCAGCTGTGTGTGAGAGCTGATGGGGCAGCTGTGTGTGAGAGCTGGTGGGGCAGCTGTGTGTGAGAGCTGATGGGGCAGCTGTGTGTGAGAGCTGATGGGGCAGCTGTGTGTGAGAGCTGATGGGGCAGCTGTGTGTGAGAGCTGATAGGGCAGCTGTGTGTGAGAGCTGGTGGGGCAGCTGTGTGTGAGAGCTGATGGGGCAGCTGTGTGTGAGAGCTGATGGGGCAGCTGTGTGTGAGAGCTGGTGGGGCAGCTGTGTGTGAGAGCTGGTGGGGCAGCTGTGTGTGAGAGCTGATGGGGCAGCTGTGTGTGAGAGCTGGTGGGGCAGCTGTGTGTGAGAGCTGATGGGGCAGCTGTGTGTGAGAGCTGGTGGGGCAGCTGTGTGTGAGAGCTGATGGGTACGCACCTTCTCCGCCATGGACTCCACGTCTCCGTGCAGCTCCCGCGACTCTCGAAGCACCGACTGAGGGGACAAGATCAGACCACATGAACCAATTACACCCAACCTCGTAGACACTGACGCGCGTCTCCCTCACCTGGTACATGCGGATCTGCTCCTGCAGGTGCACGGACGAGTTCCAGATGATGTTGGCTCTCACCAGACTTCTGGATTTCTCCGACCACCGCACGATGAAATCCAGCATCTCGTTGTATTCGTCCAGGTAACAGGCAGCCTGGGGAGAGGAAGGGATACATCATACATGATGGCCTTTTGACCCAGTTGTGGATTCTTGCACTACTTTTATTAATTCCTTTCTTTATCAATTTTGACTTTTTCGAAGACTTTCATTTCTTTCAGAATTCTGACAGTTTAAAAAACATAATTCTGAATTCTGAATAACAGAACCCAGAGGAAGAGGGATACCTCCCTACACGCTGTAATAACACGTACCTTTTTGATCCAGTTGTGCCGGCAGTCGGCGAGTCTTGACGTCTGACGGTGGGTTTCTGACAGTTTGCTGATGTTGTCGCTCAGCTGTTTGGCCAGAAGGGGGTTCCTGCGCCCGAAGTCCTGAACAGCTGATTCCAGATCAGAGAGGGAGCGCCCGCAGGAGTCCAGCTCCTCCACCACACTCTGGGGAAGCATATGAACCATTCCCTGTTCAACATCACTGAACGGGAGCCGGCTCATTCTCAGAATGTTGACAGATTTCAAGGAAAATCTCTTTACCTTGACCTCCTCCTCACCTTGACCTCCTCCTCACCTTGACCTCCTCTTTACCTTGACCTCCTCCTCACCTTGACCTCCTCTTTACCTTGACCTCCTCCTCACCTTCACCTCCTCCTCACCTTGACCTCCTCCTCACCTTGATCTCCTCCTCACCTTGACCTCCTCCTCACCTTGACCTCCTCCTCACCTTGACCTCCTCCTCACCTTGACCTCCTCCTCACCTTGACCTCCTCCTCACCTTGACCTCCTCACCTGACTCCTCCTCACCTTGACCTCCTCCTCACCTTGACCTCCTCCTCACCTTGACCTCCTCCTCACCTTGACCTCCTCTACTTGACCTCTCACCTTGACCTCCTCCTCCTCACCTTGACCTCCTCCTCCTCACCTTGACCTCCTTCTCACCTTGACTCCTCCTCCTCACCTTGACCTCCTCCTCCTCACCTTGACCTCCTCCTCACCTTGACCTCCTCCTCACCTTGACCTCCT
>CM070494.1:39447065-39452065 GCA_036324585.1 Champsocephalus esox
CTGCAGGGGGGACAGAGCACGTGTCATAACTTCACTTCTGAAGGAGAGGATGCTTCATTCCGAGGCGCAGTTATTCCACATGTTGTTTTCCCTCAGAACTGCACTCCTCTCTGAAGTGGACTCTGTAGCCGTGACCAATCGCTCGCCCCACCTCTCCATGCGCTCCTGCACCGCCCAGATCTCCCTGAGCGAGGGCAGCTCCTCCTGCTCCGTGGTGGGCGAGGGCACCTCCACGTCGTGCAGCAGGCTGAGCGCGTACTGCCTCACCAGCGTGAGCGACGACAGCTCCCTCTCCAGGTCCTGCACCAGAACCTCCTGCTGCTCCTGGAGAGCCTGCAGGGACACCTTGGAGGCCTTCTCCACCGCAGGGTCCGGGAACCGGTTCTGCAGCTCCTCACACACGCCCTGCACCTTCAGCATCTGTGAATAAGGTTATAGAATATCAGAGTCAGGAACCGGTTCTGAATATCCTCATCAAAACCGGTTCTGAAGCTCCTCATCAGAACCGGTTCTAAAGCTCCTCATCTGAACCGGTTCTGAAGCTCCTCATCAGAACCCCACACCTTCAACATCTGTGAATAAGGTTATAGAAGATCAGAGTCAGGAACCGGTTCTGAAGCTCCTCATCAGAACCGGTTCTAAAGCTCCTCATCTGAACCGGTTCTGAAGCTTCTCATCAGAACCGGTTCTGAAGCTCCTCATCTGAACCGGTTCTGAAGCTCTTCATCTGAACCGGTTCTGAAGCTCCTCATCAGAACCGGTTCTGAAGCTCCTCATCAGAACCGGTTCTGAAGCTCCTCAACTTTTGGGAAAAAGAAGAACCCAATCTGAACCGAGGAGCTTGAGGAAAGGTGAGAACCCTCGCTTTAATGAAAGAGTCACGAGTGGTGTTACCTTCTCCCTGAAGGTCCTCCAGTCCTGCGCCGTGTCCTCCAGCACCGCCTCTCGGCCCCGGGCCACGCTCCTCAGGCGGGTCCAGCGCTGCCACACGGTGGTCATCGAGCGGCTGATGGTGGCCTTCGAGGCGTCGCTGCCCACCAGCTCCAGCTGAGACGCCTGCTCCTCCAGGAGGCGCAGCTTCTCCTGGAAGCCGTTCACCAGCGACACCAGAGACTACAGCACAGAGAGGCAATGAACGCAGTGCACTCACTAAAGAACAGTATGTATCATTACTCTCTCGCCAGCGACTGCAGCACGAACTGCACGAACTACTGGACGAACTGGACATTGACTTTTCCTGAATTTTGAAAAAAATCTGAATTCGGATTTTCCTCTGAATCTGGACTTGAATTATTCGGTGTTTACCCGGTGTTTGCACAGCTTCTCCTCGGCCTCCTCGCTGGTCGCTGCCTTGGCGGTGGAAAACTCCGTCAGCTTCTTCTCCGCCTCGTTCATCAGCTCGATGACCGTCTGCCGAGCCTCCTGGTACGACTTCCACTGACACACACAGCTGAGGAGAAACGCATCACGATTTACCATATTATTAACTCCCTATCACTTTCTGCATTTACCATGTGCACTCCGGGTGAAGTAAACATAGAGGTGTATCCTCTCATATTCTGGATTGTTTCACAAAGGATTTAATTGTATTTTCACAAGAATTCTGAGAAATAGAAATTCGGAGGAAAAATTTAAAAAGTCAGAAAAAAATGAAATTTTTGGAAAAAAATGAAATTTTTTGGAAAAAAATGAAATTTTTTGGAAATTTTGAGAAAAAAGTGAAATTATTCGAGAAATATAAAACTCTTAGAAAATAAGTACATTCTCAGAACAAAAAGGAAATCCTTAGAAAAATTGAAATTATAAAAAAGGAAAAATTCAGGGGAAAAAATGAAGAACACTTCTAATCATACAAGGGTTGATTTGTACCTCTGCAGGACGTCCTGGTGGCACTGCAGCTGGTCCCGGACCTCGCCCCCTCTCTGCCGGGCCGACTCCAGGCTGAGGAGCAGCTGCTCGCGGGCGGTGGGGTTCACCAGGCTCTGCAGGGGGGGGCAGGAGGCTCTGGAGCTCCTGCAGGTGGAGGAGGAACTCCTGCTCCGTGTTCATGATGTCCTCCTGCTGACGGAGACACTCCTCGTAGTTTTCCACGTCCACGCCAAGCCCCGCCTCCTGCAGGAAGGACACGGCGTCTTCCAGCCACTCACAGGCCGCCTGCATCCTGAAGTGGTACTGCTGGCAGAGACCCAGAGCCTCCTCCAGGGTGATCTGTCCAGAAACATCATCGTATATGTTGAACATCTAGAAAATACTAAGAATTTTGACTTTTTGTCTGAATTTCATTTTTTCTGAATTTAGACTTTAAAAAATAATTTCGACTTTTTTTCAGAATCTTTAAAAAAAATTCAGAATTTCCAACATGGCCCCCCCCTCTCACCTGCCATGCCCCCCCTCTCACCTGCCATGCCCCCCCCTCTCACCTGCCATGCCCCCCCCTCTCACCTGCCATGCCCCCCCCTCTCACCTGCCATGCCCCCCCCCTCTCACCTGCCATGCCCCCCCCTCTCACCTGCCATGCCCCCCCCTCTCACCTGCCATGCCCCCCCCTCTCACCTGCCATGCCCCCCCCTCTCACCTGCCATGCCCCCCCTCTCACCTGCCATGCCCCCCCTCTCACCTGCCATGCCCCCCTCTCACCTGCCATGCCCCCCCTCTCACCTGCCATGCCCCCCCCTCTCACCTGCCATGCCCCCCCTCTCACCTGCCATGCCCCCCCTCTCACCTGCCATGCCCCCCCTCTCACCTGCCATGCCCCCCCTCTCACCTGCCATGCCCCCCCCTCACCTGCCATGCCCCCCCCTCTCACCTGCCATGCCCCCCCTCTCACCTGCCATGCCCCCCCCTCTCACCTGCCATGCCCCCCCCTCTCACCTGCCATGCCCCCCCCTCTCACCTGCCATGCCCCCCCCTCTCACCTGCCATGCCCCCCCCTCTCACCTGCCATGCCCCCCCTCTCACCTGCCATGCCCCCCCCTCTCACCTGCCATGCCCCCCCCTCTCACCTGCCATGCCCCCCCCTCACCTGCCATGCCCCCCCTCTCACCTGCCATACCCTCCCCCCTCACCTGTCATACCCCCCCTCTCACCTGCCATTCCCCCCTCTCACCTGCCATGACCCCCCCCTCTCACCTGCCATGCGCCCCCCCTCACCTGCCATACCCTCCCCTCTCACCTGCCATGCGCCCCCCCCTCACCTGCCATTCCCCCCTCTCACCTGCCATACCCTCCCCCCTCACCTGTCATACCCTCCCCTCTCACCTGCCATGCCCCCCCCTCTCACCTGCCATGCCCCCCCCCCTCACCTGCCATACCCTCCCCTCTCACCTGCCATGCCCCCCCCTCACCTGCCATACCCCCCCTCTCACCTGCCATACCCTCCCCCCCTCACCTGTCATACCCTCCCCTCTCACCTGCCATGCCCCCCCCTCACCTGCTTGGAGCTCAGAGCCTTCTGTACGTCCGCCTGCAGCTTGGCCATCTCCTGCAGACTGCTGTCCACGTGTCCGGGCACCAGCTCGTTGGCTCCGATGTACGTCTGTTTCTCCCGACTGCTGAGAGCCGCCACGATCCTCAGCCTCGACTGCACCTCCTCCTGCATGATCTGCTGCTTCCGGATCTCCTCCTGCACCTTCTCCACCCTCACGTCCACCATCACGGCGCAGTCCAGCTCGTCCCTCACCCTCTGAAGCCACTCCAGCGTGCGCTCCATCTCCGTCTCAAAGTCCTTGCTCTGCACGAAGCGCGTCTCGCACTCCTCGATCAGATCTCCCACGGCCGCCTGCAGGGACCGGAGCTCCTCCTGCCACAGCGCCACCTGCTCCTTGGAGGCGTCCTGTGCGCCCTGCTCCACCCGGGGAGCCAGAGTGTCCATCTGCTCCGTCAGACGCGACAGGTGGGAGTTGGCGCTCTGCAGGCTCCCGGCCAGCGTGTGGTAGTTCTTCAGCCGCTCCTCCGCGGACTGAGTCTCCTCGTTCACTTTCACCAGCTGCTCCTTGGTGGCCTTCAGCTGCGAGTCCACCTGCAGGGCCATGGCTTTGTGGTCCTCGAAGGACTCCAGCGTCTCGTCCAGATGCTCCACCTTCTGCTCCACCAGCCTCTTCAGCCCGTTGTACAGACTGCTCAGCGTGGTCATCTCCTCGGGGCGCCAGGGCTGCCCGGTGCTCCTGAAGCCCTCCTTCTTCTGGCTGAGCTCGCTGACGGCGAGTCCCAGGCGGACCAGGTCGCTCTGCAGGGACCTGTAGTCCCTCTGCAGACGCTCCACCTCCTCCGTCTGCAGGCCCGCCGGCTGCTCCCCCAGGCTGCTGAACTGCCGCTCCAGCTCCTGCAGGGCCTTGTGGGTCAGGTCGATGAAGGAGGTGTACTCGTTGCGCGTGAGGATGGCCTGCTGGACCTTCTCCTGCTTCTCCCGGGCGAGCGCCAGGATGCTGTTGTACTGCAGCGGCAGCGTGGTCAGCTTCTCGTCCAGGTAGCAGCGGTCCGGCTCGTTGAGGCTCGGGAGGATCTCCTGCCCGGCGCGCTCTACGATCAGCAACAGGTTCTCGTTCTCCCTCGCCTGCTCCACGATCTGCTCGTACTTCAGCAGCTGCGCCTCCAGCTCGCCGTCGCCCACCATCAGGCTGACCTCGGGGAAGGTGGTGATGTCGGCCTGCTTGATCCACACGCAGATCCTCTCCAGGTCGGACTTGAAGTACTTCCTCGAGACCAGGACCTTCTCCAGCTCCTGCAGCTTCTGCCCGCAGCGGTGCAGCGTCCTGTCGAAGGCGTTCTGGAGCTCCTGCAGCTTGGAGAGGATCTCGTTCCGCTCCTCGTCGCTGGCGCCCCGCATCAGGTCCCGGCCCTGCGCCCACAGGGAGGTCAGCTCGCTCTGGTAGGCCTTCAGGCTGCTCTGGATGTTCCTGCAGGTCCGCACCTGTTTGGACAGGTCTTCAGGTAACAGGGCCACGTGCTCCTCGGCCTGAGCCTTCTTCTGGTTCTGCTGGACCCAGGAGATCGACTGGCCC
>CM070494.1:39457065-39512581 GCA_036324585.1 Champsocephalus esox
TACAGAGACTAGTTCCTTCACAGTGTCCTTCACATGCTGATACCAAGAGAGGGAGTCATCACATACAGAGGCTAGTTCCTTCACAGTGTCCTGCACATGCTGATACCAAGAGAGGGAGTCACACAGTCACAAGATGGAGGAACAGAAAGCAGTATCAATGTGTACTTCAGATTAGCTCCACATCAGAAATGAGCATGCTTGATGTCTCTCTCCATAATGAGCATGCTTGATGTCTCTCTCCATAATGAGCATACTTGATGTCTCTCTCCATAATGAGCATGCTTGATGTCTCTCTCCATAGAGGCTGAGTCGTCACAGAGCTATCATCTGCCTCAAGCCGTCCTGATGCTCTTCTATCTCACATCCTGTCATGCTCATAGCTAGTTGGTACCCTTGTTAGCATGCTACTCTCATGCTGGAGGAGGACGCTCAGTGTCTTCTCAACATGGAGGCGTGTATATATGTGTCTCTGTTTCACACCTTGTGTCGTGCCAGCTGCTGCGTGGCGGCCTCCATGCCTCCGCTCTGCCACGAGGAGTCGCAGGACACCAGCCTGCTGGACGTCTGCAGCAGCCACTTCTCCACCTCCTGCAGCTCCGTGTTGTACTCCTCGTGCTCCTTCACACACTCCACCAGCACCTGCACCTGCGCCTGCACACACACACACACACACACACACACACACACACACACACACACACTCTCACACACACACACACACACACGCACACACACACACTCTCACACACACACTCTCACACACACGCACACACACACACACGGACACACACACACTCTCACACACACACACACACACACACACACACACACTCACACACACACACACACACACACACACTCTCACACACACACACACACACACACGGACACACGCACACACTCTCACACACACACGCACACACGGACACACACACACACACACTCTCACACACACGGACACACACACACACACACAGACACACACACACACACACGCACACACACACCCACACACACACACACACACACACAACATGTCAACACTCATCTCCTCTCAAATACTCCCGGAGGTTTCAAAATGATAAGTCTGTGAGGAAGAGTCATGTGTTAAAATGCAAAAGAAGAAAAGGATAAACTAAGAATGAAGAACTCTGAAGTTCATGAGGAACGGAGTGAACAAGAGAACGTGAAATGTCCCTGAAGTTCATGAGGAACGGAGTGAACAAGAGAACGTGAAATGTCCCTGAAGTTCATGAGGAACGGAGTGAACAAGAGAACATGAAATGTCCCTGAAGTTCATGAGGAACGGAGTGAACAAGAGAACGTGAAATGTCCCTGAAGTTCATGAGGAACGGAGTGAACAAGAGAACATGAAATGTCCCTGAAGTTCATGAGGAACGGAGTGAACAAGAGAACATGAAATGTCCCTGAAGTTCATGAGGAACGGAGTGAACAAGAGAACGTGAAATGTCCCTGAAGTTCATGAGGAACGGAGTGAACAAGAGAACGTGAAATGTCCCTGAAGTTCATGAGGAACGGAGTGAACAAGAGAACGTGAAATGTCCCTGAAGTTCATGAGGAACGGAGTGAACAAGAGAACATGAAATGTCCCTGAAGTTCATGAGGAACGGAGTGAACAAGAGAACGTGAAATGTCCCTGAAGTTCATGAGGAACGGAGTGAACAAGAGAACGTGAAATGTCCCTGAAGTTCATGAGGAACGGAGTGAACAAGAGAACATGAAATGTCCCTGAAGTTCATGAGGAACGGAGTGAACAAGAGAACATGAAATGTCCCTGAAGTTCATGAGGAACGGAGTGAACAAGAGAACGTGAAATGTCCCTGAAGTTCATGAGGAACGGAGTGAACAAGAGAACGTGAAATGTCCCTGAAGTTCATGAGGAACGGAGTGAACAAGAGAACGTGAAATGTCCCTGAAGTTCATGAGGAACGGAGTGAACAAGAGAACGTGAAATGTCCCTGAAGTTCATGAGGAACGGAGTGAACAAGAGAACGTGAAATGTCCCTGAAGTTCATGAGGAACGAGTGAACAAGAGAACGTGAAATGTCCCTGAAGTTCATGAGGAACGGAGTGAACAAGAGAACGTGAAATGTCCCTGAAGTTCATGAGGAACGGAGTGAACAAGAGAACGTGAAATGTCCCTGAAGTTCATGAGGAACGGAGTGAACAAGAGAACGTGAAATGTCCCTGAAGTTCATGAGGAACGGAGTGAACAAGAGAACGTGAAATGTCCCTGAAGTTCATGAGGAACGGAGTGAACAAGAGAACGTGAAATGTCCCTGAAGTTCATGAGGAACGGAGTGAACAAGAGAACGTGAAATGTCCCTGAAGTTCATGAGGAACGGAGTGAACAAGAGAACGTGAAATGTCCCTGAAGTTCATGAGGAACGGAGTGAACAAGAGAACGTGAAATGTCCCTGAAGTTCTAAAATGATGAATCTGAAAGATAGTTGTGCTCGACGTGTGACGTGTACCTGAGCAGCGCCGCGGAGCTGCAGGTAGTCCTCCTGCAGCGCCCGCAGGCTGGCTCTGATGGACGGGTCGTGCACAGAGTCCAGCAGAACCTCTCCTTTCTCCAGAACCGACCTCAGAGCAGAGTCATGAGACTGCACCGTCTGCAGGATCGTCTGCACAACAACAACAACAACAACAACAACCATATCAGAAACAAACATGTTAAAGGACGTCCTGAGCTAACTGAGCCTTCTTCTGGTCCAGATCGGTTGATATAATAAGACGTTTCCTCGCCTTGTACTTGGCCAGTTGAGCCTTCTTCTGGTAGAGCTCGGCCTTGGGCTCCACGCTGCAGGCCAGCAGGGTCCTGGTCTCGCTCAGCCACTGGTTCTGGGACCGGTATTTGTCGGAGAAGTCTTTGGAGAGAGCGATGCATTTCTCCGTGGAGGTGTGCTGGACCCTCAGAGCCTCCATCAGCTGCTCCATCTGCAGCAGGCCCTCCTCCACCTCCTCCTGCAGCCTGCCGGCCTCCCCCTCCTCCAGGAAGCCCAGCGCCCGCTGAGTCTTCTCCCTGAGGGTCTTCATCAGAGAGAGGCCCTGCTCACAGTCCGCCTGCAGGGTCTGGGGGGTGAGATATCAGATATGACATAGATTGACTCACAGGCTGATAGTAATGCTGGTGGTTGCACTGACAACACGATGACAACACGGTGACTGTTCTGGCTAGTTAGTTAGCTAGTCTGATAGTAAATGTTCTGTCTAGTTAGTTAGCTAGTTAGCTAGTTTGATAGTAAATGTTCTGGCTAGTTAGTTAGCTAGTTTGATAGTAAATGTTCTGTCTAGTTAGTTAGCTAGTTTGATAGTAACTGTTCTGTCTAGTTAGTTAGCTAGTTAGCTAGTTTGATAGTAAATGTTCTGGCTAGTTAGTTAGCTAGTTTGATAGTAAATGTTCTGGCTAGTTAGTTAGCTAGTTTGATAGTAAATGTTCTGGCTAGTTAGTTAGCTAGTTAGCTAGTTTGATAGTAAATGTTCTGGCTAGTTAGTTAGCTAGTTTGATAGTATTTGTTCTGGCTAGTTAGTTAGCTAGTTTGATAGTATTTGTTCTGGCTAGTTAGTTAGCTAGTTTGATAGTATTTGTTCTGGCTAGTTAGTTAGCTAGTTTGATAGTAAATGTTCTGGCTAGTTAGTTAGCTAGTCTGATAGTAAATGTTCTGTCTAGTTAGTTAGCTAGTTTGATAGTATTTGTTCTGGCTAGCTAGTTAGCTAGTTTGATAGTAAATGTTCTGGCTAGTTAGTTAGCTAGTTTGATAGTAAATGTTCTGGCTAGTTAGTTAGCTAGTCTGATAGTAAATGTTCTGTCTAGTTAGTTAGCTAGTTTGATAGTCAATGTTCTGGCTAGTTAGTTAGCTAGTCTGATAGTCAATGTTCTGGCTAGTTAGTTAGCTAGTTTGATAGTATTTGTTCTGGCTAGTTAGTTAGCTAGTTTGATAGTATTTGTTCTGGCTAGTTAGTTAGCTAGTTAGCTAGTTAGCTAGTTTGATAGTAAATGTTCTGGCTAGTTAGTTAGCTAGTTTGATAGTAAATGTTCTGGCTAGTTAGTTAGCTAGTTTGATAGTAAATGTTCTGGCTAGTTAGTTAGCTAGTTTGATAGTAAATGTTCTGGCTAGTTAGTTAGCTAGTTTGATAGTAAATGTTCTGGCTAGTTAGTTAGCTAGTTAGCTAGTAAATGTTCTGGCTAGTTAGTTAGCTAGTTTGATAGTAAATGTTCTGGCTAGTTAGTTAGCTAGTTTGATAGTAACTGTTCTGGCTAGTTAGTTAGCTAGTTTGATAGTAAATGTTCTGGCTAGTTAGTTAGCTAGTTTGATAGTAACTGTTCTGGCTAGTTAGTTAGCTAGTTTGATAGTAAATGTTCTGGCTAGTTAGTTAGCTAGTTTGATAGTATTTGTTCTGGCTAGTTAGTTAGCTAGTTTGATAGTATTTGTTCTGGCTAGTTAGTTAGCTAGTTTGATAGTCAATGTTCTGGCTAGTTAGTTAGCTAGTTAGCTAGTAAATGTTCTGGCTAGTTAGTTAGCTAGTTTGATAGTAAATGTTCTGGCTAGTTAGTTAGCTAGTTTGATAGTCAATGTTCTGGCTAGTTAGTTAGCTAGTTTGATAGTCAATGTTCTGGCTAGTTAGTTAGCTAGTTAGCTAGTAAATGTTCTGGCTAGTTAGTTAGCTAGTTTGATAGTAAATATTCTGTCTAGTTAGTTAGCTAGTTTGATAGTAACTGTTCTGGCTAGTTAGTTAGCTAGTTTGATAGTAACTGTTCTGGCTAGTTAGTTAGCTAGTTTGATAGTATTTGTTCTGGCTAGTTAGTTAGCTAGTTTGATAGTATTTGTTCTGGCTAGTTAGTTAGCTAGTTTGATAGTAAATGTTCTGGCTAGTTAGTTAGCTAGTTTGATAGTAAATGTTCTGGCTAGTTAGTTAGCTAGTAAATGTTCTGGCTAGTTAGTTAGCTAGTTTGATAGTATTTGTTCTGGCTAGTTAGTTAGCTAGTTTGATAGTCAATGTTCTGGCTAGTTAGTTAGCTAGTTTGATCGTAAATGTTCTGTCTAGTTAGTTAGCTAGTTTGATAGTCAATGTTCTGGCTAGTTAGTTAGCTAGTTTGATCGTAAATGTTCTGTCTAGTTAGTTAGCTAGTTTGATAGTATTTGTTCTGGCTAGTTAGTTAGCTAGTTTGATCGTAAATGTTCTGGCTAGTTAGTTAGCTAGTAAATGTTCTGGCTAGTTAGTTAGCTAGTTTGATAGTATTTGTTCTGGCTAGTTAGTTAGCTAGTAAATGTTCTGGCTAGTTAGTTAGCTAGTTTGATAGTATTTGTTCTGGCTAGTTAGTTAGCTAGTAAATGTTCTGGCTAGTTAGTTAGCTAGTTTGATAGTATTTGTTCTGGCTAGTTAGTTAGCTAGTTTGATAGTAAATGTTCTGTCTAGTTAGTTAGCTAGTTTGATAGTAAATGTTCTGGCTAGTTAGCTAGCTAGTTTGATAGTATTTGTTCTGGCTAGTTAGTTAGCTAGTTTGATAGTATTTGTTCTGGCTAGTTAGTTAGCTAGTTTGATAGTCAATGTTCTGGCTAGTTAGTTAGCTAGTTTGATAGTATTTGTTCTGGCTAGTTAGTTAGCTAGTTTGATAGTATTTGTTCTGGCTAGTTAGTTAGCTAGTTTGATAGTATTTGTTCTGGCTAGTTAGTTAGCTAGTTTGATAGTAAATGTTCTGGCTAGTTAGTTAGCTAGTTTGATAGTATTTGTTCTGGCTAGTTAGTTAGCTAGTTTGATAGTATTTGTTCTGGCTAGTTAGTTAGCTAGTTTGATAGTATTTGTTCTGGCTAGTTAGTTAGCTAGTTTGATAGTAAATGTTCTGGCTAGTTAGTTAGCTAGTTTGATAGTATTTGTTCTGGCTAGCTAGTTAGCTAGTTTGATAGTCAATGTTCTGGCTAGTTAGTTAGCTAGTTTGATAGTATTTGTTCTGGCTAGTTAGTTAGCTAGTTTGATAGTATTTGTTCTGGCTAGTTAGTTAGCTAGTTTGATAGTATTTGTTCTGGCTAGTTAGTTAGCTAGTTTGATAGTAAATGTTCTGTCTAGTTAGTTAGCTAGTTTGATAGTAAATGTTCTGGCTAGTTAGTTAGCTAGTTTGATAGTATTTGTTCTGGCTAGTTAGTTAGCTAGTTTGATAGTATTTGTTCTGGCTAGTTAGTTAGCTAGTTTGATAGTAAATGTTCTGTCTAGTTAGTTAGCTAGTTTGATAGTAAATGTTCTGGCTAGTTAGTTAGCTAGTTTGATAGTATTTGTTCTGGCTAGTTAGTTAGCTAGTTTGATAGTATTTGTTCTGGCTAGTTAGTTAGCTAGTTTGATAGTAAATGTTCTGTCTAGTTAGTTAGCTAGTTTGATAGTAAATGTTCTGGCTAGTTAGTTAGCTAGTTTGATAGTATTTGTTCTGGCTAGTTAGTTAGCTAGTTTGATAGTATTTGTTCTGGCTAGTTAGTTAGCTAGTTTGATAGTAAATGTTCTGGCTAGTTAGTTAGCTAGTTTGATAGTATTTGTTCTGGCTAGTTAGTTAGCTAGTTTGATAGTATTTGTTCTGGCTAGTTAGTTAGCTAGTTTGATAGTATTTGTTCTGGCTAGTTAGTTAGCTAGTTTGATAGTAAATGTTCTGGCTAGTTAGTTAGCTAGTTTGATAGTAAATGTTCTGGCTAGTTAGTTAGCTAGTTTGATAGTATTTGTTCTGGCTAGTTAGTTAGCTAGTTTGATAGTATTTGTTCTGGCTAGTTAGTTAGCTAGTTTGATAGTATTTGTTCTGGCTAGTTAGTTAGCTAGTTTGATCAAACTGGTCATTAGACTGGTCATCAAACTGGTCATTCGACTGGTCATTAAACTGGTTAGGGGCTCACCTCCAGCCTCTTCATCTTCCTCTCCATGGCAGAGCGGTCCACCGCCTCCTGGCTGCAGGAGGAGCTGAAGTTACTCTGAGCCGCTCTGAGCCACTCGGAGAAGCTGATGGAGACGCTCTGAGCCTCCTCCGTCAGCAGCACCTCCTCCGTCAGCTGCTTGATCAGGTCCTGAGAACCAGGAGGACACAACGGAGTTACACACAACACACCAGACTACACAAACTGCACACTACACACCACAGACTACACACAACACACCACAAAGTACACACAACACACAGCAGACTACAAACTACACACAACACACAGAAAACTACACACAATACACTACACACAACAGACTACACACAACAAACTACACACAACACACTACACACAACAAACTACACACAGGGGGCTCTGCCAACCCATGTGTGTGTGTGTGTGTGTGTGTGTATGCATCTGTGTGTGTGTGTGTATGTGTGAGTGTGTGTGTGTGTGAGTGTGTGTGTGTGTGAGTGTGTGCATGAATCTGTGTGTGAGTGTGTGTGTGTGTGTGTGTGTGCGTGTGTGTGTGGTCTAGCATTACTATACTTGTGGGGACCTACATTTGTTTACACAGTCTCGTGTGGGGACTCGCCCCCCTTATGGGGACAAAATGGGGGTCATACATTTTAGGGTGAAGACTGGGTTAGGGTAAGTCTCCAGGAAATGCATGTAAGTCAATGTAATGTCCCCTGAAGTGACGTGTACATGGTGTGTGTGTGTGTGTGTGTGTGGTGGGTGTGTGTGTGTGTGTGTGAGCGTGTGTGAGTGTGTGTGTGTGTGTGAGCGTGTGTGAGTGTGTGCGTGTGTGTGTGCGTGTGTGTGTGTGTGTGTGTGTGTGTGTGAGCGTGTGTGAGTGTGTGTGTGTGTGTGTGAGCGTGTGTGAGTGTGTGCGTGTGTGTGTGCGTGTGTGTGTGTGTGTGTGTGTGTGTGTGTATGTGTGCGTGTGTTACCATGAGGTGCAGCAGCAGCTCGTGGTACCGGGCTGTGATCTGAGTGGCTCTGGTGCTGATCCGGCTGCTGATGTGAGTCTCGTCCAGAACCTGCTGAGCCAGCAGAGAGAGGCCCTCCATCTCCTCCTGGTACACCAGAACCTCCTCCTGCCAGCCCTGAGACGCCGCAGAAACACACACTGTTACGCTGCTATGGACAGCCTTCACCCCAACACCAGAGAGGGTCCTGACCTTCAGAGGGTCCTGACCTTCAGAGGGTCCTGACCTTCAGGTGCTCCATAGAGAGGGTCCTGACCTACAGAGGGTCCTGACCTTCAGAGGACCCTGACCCTCTACAGGTGCTCCATAGAGAGGACCCTGACCTCCTACAGGTGCCTCCTTGGCGTCCCTCCCCCTCACCTTAACGAGCAGCAGCTGGGCCTCCTTGGCGCCCCCCCCCCTCACCTTAACGAGCAGCAGCTGGGCCTCCTTGGCGTCCCTCCCCTCACCTTAACGAGCAGCAGCTGGGCCTCCTTGGCGTCCCCCTCCTCACCTTAACGAGCAGCAGCTGGGCCTCCTTGGCGTCCCCCCCCTCACCTTAACGAGCAGCAGCTGGGCCTCCTTGGCGTCCCTCCCCTCACCTTAACGAGCAGCAGCTGGGCCTCCTTGGCGTCCCCCCTCCTCACCTTAACGAGCAGCAGCTGGGCCTCCTTGGCGTCCCTCCCCTCACCTTAACGAGCAGCAGCTGGGCCTCCTTGGCGTCCCCCTCCTCACCTTAACGAGCAGCAGCTGGGCCTCCTTGGCGTCCCTCCCCTCACCTTAACGAGCAGCAGCTGGGCCTCCTTGGCGCCCCCCCCCTCACCTTAATGAGCAGCAGCTGGGCCTCCTTGGCGTCCCCCCCCTCACCTTAACGAGCAGCAGCTGGGCCTCCTTGGTGTCCCTCTCCCCCCTGCGGTGCGTTCTGATCTGGGCCTTGGCCTCCATGCTCCTCAGCCAGCTGTCCAGCCTCTGGAACTTCTGCTCCATCTGCCTCAGCTTGGCCAGGGTGCTGTTGAGCTGCGAGCGGGTGTCCCCCAGCCGGGCCTGGTACCCCCCCCACTGCTGCTGCAGGGTCTCCAGGACCCGGTCCTCCGTCTGAGGGACCCCCCAGGGGACCACATGCCCCCTGCTGAGCAGCAGCATGTTGAGCAGGGCCTGGCCCTCCGAGCACCTCAGCTGCAGCTCCTGGAGAACATCAGGGGGGTGAGCGCTCTCTTTACACTGTGACACATAACAGTTTATATCACTCTGAGACCTATGGCGCGTTCCCACTACAGCGCGGAGCCCCGTCTGAGAGGGCTGCCCCGTCTGAGAGGGCTGCCGTCTGAGAGGGCTGCCCCGTCTGAGAGGGCTGCCCCGTCTGAGAGGGCTGCCCCGTCTGAGAGGGCTGCGCCGTCTGAGAGGGCTGCCCCGTCTGAGAGGGCTGCCGTCTGAGAGGGCTGCCCCGTCTGAGAGGGCTGCCGTCTGAGAGGGCTGCCCCGTCTGAGAGGGCTGCGCCGTCTGAGAGGGCTGCCGTCTGAGAGGGCTGCCCCGTCTGAGAGGGCTGCCCCGTCTGAGAGGGCTGCCCCGTCTGAGAGGGCTGCCCCGTCTGAGAGGGCTGCCCCGTCTGAGAGGGCTGCCCCGTGAGAGGGCTGCCGTCTGAGAGGGCTGCCCCGTCTGAGAGGGCTGCCCCGTCTGAGAGGGCTGCCCCGTCTGAGAGGGCTGCGCCGTCTGAGAGGGCTGCGCCCGTCTGAGAGGGCTGCCGTCTGAGAGGGCTGCCCCGTCTGAGAGTACTCCACTAGCGTTGATAGAAATCAACACGTAATGAATTCAGACCCACGGTGTGATGACTGATAGGTGTGTGGGCTGTCTGTCATTTGGACACGCAGACAAATGTTATAATAAACATTCTGTGTGAAACGGATTTATCCTTCTTTCATTCATCTTTCCTTTCCAACAATATACAGAGAGAAATGCAGATTCTGGACATAGTTCGAATGGAGATTCATCTGATTACACATTGTAATCGTTTGACAGCCCTAATATATATATATATATATATATATATGGCTCCGCCTACACTGCGTTGCTATCGACAACACCCCAGTTCCTAAACTGAATGGAGACGCGTCATGAGTGAGCCGGTCCTAACGAGCGAGGCCGTGTCGTGGAAACGCGCCTTTAGAGATAGCAGGTTGCAGCTTAGCAGGAGCACAGGGGAGGAAGCACGATGAAGAGCGCTGCACCTCCTGCTGCACCTCCTGCTGCACCTCCTGCCCCGCCCCTCTAACAGTAGCAAGGAGTTCACTCTGAAGAGTCCTCTGACCTGCAGCCTCTGCAGAGTGTCCTCCAGGATCTCCACGTCTCCCTCCAGCTGGGTGTAGCAGCCCAGCGCCTCCTGCTCCTCCTCCAGCCAATCCTCGAAGCTCTGGAGGTCCCGCTGGTACTCCAGGTGGGACGCCACCAGCTGCTCGGCTCTGCACACCGCACTCTGAGCACAGGAGGAAATCAACGTCTGTGTTTCCTGCAGCCAGAGTACTTTCTATTCCGATGCCTCGAACGCACTTACGGTATTCCCTGTGTGTAAAAACTACCCGCTGATGGACTTCTGTCAACACGAGTTCACACCCCGTGTCGTTGTGTAGATATATCATTTAAAACACAACACTGACATGTTGTATATATGTGTGTGTGTGTGTGTGTGTGTGTGCGTGAGTGAGTGTGAGTGTGTGTGTGCGTGAGTGAGTGTGAGTGTGTGTGTGCGTGAGTGTGAGTGTGTGTGTGCGTGCGTGAGTGTGTGTGTGTGTGTGTGTGCGTGTGTGTGTCTGTCTGTGTGTGCGTGAGTGTGCGTGAGTGTGCGTGAGTGAGTGTGTGTGTGTGTGCGAGTGTGAGTGTGTGTGTGTGTGTGCGTGAGTGAGTGAGTGTGTGTGCGTGTGCGTGAGTGTGTGTGTGTGTGTGTGCGTGTGCGTGAGAGTGTGTGTGTGTGAGTGAG
Organism: Champsocephalus esox; assembly: GCA_036324585.1. Taxonomy (NCBI): domain Eukaryota; kingdom Metazoa; phylum Chordata; class Actinopteri; order Perciformes; family Channichthyidae; genus Champsocephalus; species Champsocephalus esox. The sequence goes on from CM070494.1 coordinate 39,467,928, forward strand.
TGTGAGTGTGTGTGTGTGTGTGTGTGTGTGTGTGTGTGTGTGTGTGTGTGTGTGTGTGTGTGTACCCTGGCGCTGTCCCTGGCGGCCTCGTAGCGCTCCAGCAGCTCCTGCAGCTCCAGCCGGGTCTCGTAGCTCTCGGCGAGGGTCCCGCTCTTCACGGAGATGGCGTCCAGCAGGGCGCCGTGGCTCAGGACCTCCTCGTGCAGCAGCTGCAACACAAGACCACTGATCAGGGTCTCTGCCTCCAGCGTCTGAACCGCCGGAGAGGTGACGATAATATTCCCGTGTTGAAGTGTCTTTGAAGAGTCCTCGTTCCAGTGAGGGGACTCAATGGAACTTGAACCGGCGGTCCATTCGAGGGTCTGAGGACAGAGGGTCTGAGGACAGAGGGTCTGAGGACAGAGGGTCTAAGGACAGAGGGTTTAAGGACAGAGGGTCTGAGGATAGAGGGTCTAAGGACAGAGGGTTTAAGGACAGAGGGTCTGAGGACAGAGGGTCTGAGGACAGAGGGTTTAAGGACAGAGGGTCTGAGGATAGAGGGTCTGAGGACAGAGGGTCTGAGGACAGAGGGTCTAAGGACAGAGGGTTTAAGGACAGAGGGTTTAAGGACAGAGGGTCTGAGGACAGAGGGTCTGAGGACAGAGGGTTTAAGGACAGAGGGTCTGAGGACAGAGGGTCTGAGGACAAAGGGTTTAAGGACAGAGGGTCTGAGGATAGAGGGTCTGAGGACAGAGGGTCTGAGGATAGAGGGTCTAAGGACAGAGGGTTTAAGGAGAGAGGGTCTGAGGATAGAGGGTCTGAGGACAGAGGGTCTAAGGACAGAGGGTCTGAGGATAGAGGGTCTGAGGACAGAGGGTCTAAGGACAGAGGGTCTGAGGACAGAGGGTCTGAGGACAGAGGGTCTAAGGACAGAGGGTCTGAGGACAGAGGGTCTGAGGACAGAGGGTCTAAGGACAGAGGGTCTGAGGACAGAGGGTCTGAGGACAGAGGGTCTAAGGACAGAGGGTCTGAGGACAGAGGGTCTGAGGACAGAGGGTCTGAGGACAGAGGGTCTGAGGACAGAGGGTCTGAGGACAGAGGGTCTGAGGACAGAGGGTGTGGTATTGTCATACTGATATTCTGTCCACACTGTGAAGACACTGAGACAGATGTAACATGTGTGATATCAGCTATAAATAAACACTGATTGATGATTGGGCAAATGGACGCCTCGCCCCGAAACACAAGTTTGGAACAAAATGACTTGAATCAACGATGAAGGAGGTAGGGTATCTTAAAAAGACCTTTCTTCCAGTCTTCATGTCTCCTTTACAGTTTAAACGAGACATTCCTCACACGATGCGTTGAGAGCATGCAATGGAACTGGCCTGGCCTTAAAGAGGAAGGACCAACATGGCATGCAAGGCTGTGGCTCAGTGGGGTAGTGCGCTGAACTTAGAATCAGGGGATAGCCGGCTCAAACCCCGCGGCAGCCAGCATGTCGTTGTGTCCCCAAAGGGCTCCTGTGGGGACCGCCCTCTGACTGAACGTGTCATCGTAATAATGCGTATCATCAGAGGCTGCCGGACCAGACCATCGCCAGGGGGGGGGAGTACAAACCTGTGCTTTGGCTCGAAGGTCCACCCGAGCGAGTGCAGCAGCAACGTGTCATTACAAGGACAATACAAGGTGAACGGGTGCAGTGCCGTGAGAGATGCCTGGATGGTGAGGCTGCAGTACCTTGGCTTTGCTCAGGCTGGCAGTCTTGTCTCTCATCTCGGGACACGGCTTGTCTGCGGGGTCCAGACCGTCCTCCACCCGCTCCACCCAGCTCACAAACTGCTGCACGTCCTCCTGGTAGCTGGTCCACTGGGACAGGGAGCCCTCCAGCTGGCTGTGGGGACAGTGCAGTGCGATCACCAACATGCAGCGTGTGCTCGGACGCCCAGGTGACGCTAACCCCAACTAGCTTCTGTAACGTCAGACGCTCAGGTGACGCTAACCCCAACTAGCTTCTGTAACGTCAGACGCTCAGGTGACGCTAACCCCAACGAGCTTCTGTAACGTCAGACGCTCAGGTGACGCTAACCCCAACGAGCTTCTGTAACGTCAGACGCTCAGGTGACGCTAACCCCAACTAGCTTCTGTAACGTCAGACGCTCAGGTGACGCTAACCCCAACGAGCTTCTGTAACGTCAGACGCTCAGGTAACGCTAACCCCAACGAGCTTCTGTAACGTCAGACGCTCAGGTGACGCTAACCCCAACGAGCTTCTGTAACGTCAGACGCTCAGGTGACGCTAACCCCAACTAGCTTCTGTAACTTCAGACGCTCAGGTGACGCTAACCCCAACGAGCTTCTGTAACGTCAGACGCTCAGGTGACGCTAACCCCAACGAGCTTCTGTAACTTCAGACGCTCAGGTGACGCTAACCCCAACAGGCTTCTGTAACGTCAGACGCTCAGGTGACGCTAACCCCAACGAGCTTCTGTAACGTCAGACGCTCAGGTGACGCTAACCCCAACTAGCTTCTGTAACGTCAGACGCTCAGGTAACGCTAACCCCAACTAGCTTCTGTAACTTCAGACGCTCAGGTGACGCTAACCCCAACTAGCTTCTGTAACGTCAGACGCTCAGGTGACGCTAACCCCAACGAGCTTCTGTAACTTCAGACGCTCAGGTGACGCTAACCCCAACGAGCTTCTGTAACTTCAGACGCTCAGGTGACGCTAACCCCAACGAGCTTCTGTAACGTCAGACGCTCAGGTGACGCTAACCCCAACGAGCTTCTGTAACTTCAGACGCTCAGGTGACGCTAACCCCAACGAGCTTCTGTAACGTCAGACGCTCAGGTGACGCTAACCCCAACTAGCTTCTGTAACTTCAGACGCTCAGGTAACGCTAACCCCAACGAGCTTCTGTAACGTCAGACGCTCAGGTGACGCTAACCCCAACTAGCTTCTGTAACTTCAGACGCTCAGGTGACGCTAACCCCAACTAGCTTCTGTAACGTCAGACGCTCAGGTAACGCTAACCCCAACGAGCTTCTGTAACGTCAGACGCTCAGGTGACGCTAACCCCAACTAGCTTCTGTAACTTCAGACGCTCAGGTAACGCTAACCCCAACGAGCTTCTGTAACGTCAGACGCTCAGGTGACGCTAACCCCAACTAGCTTCTGTAACGTCAGACGCTCAGGTGACGCTAACCCCAACTAGCTTCTGTAACGTCAGACGCTCAGGTAACGCTAACCCCAACGAGCTTCTGTAACTTCAGACGCTCAGGTGACGCTAACCCCAACTAGCTTCTGTAACTTCAGACGCTCAGGTAACGCTAACCCCAACGAGCTTCTGTAACGTCAGACGCTCAGGTGACGCTAACCCCAACTAGCTTCTGTAACTTCAGACGCTCAGGTGACGCTAACCCCAACTAGCTTCTGTAACGTCAGACGCTCAGGTGACGCTAACCCCAACTAGCTTCTGTAACGTCAGACGCTCAGGTGACGCTAACCCCAACTAGCTTCTGTAACTTCAGACGCTCAGGTAATGCTAACCCCAACTAGCTTCTGTAACGTCAGACGCTCAGGTGACGCTAACCCCAACTAGCTTCTGTAACTTCAGACGCTCAGGTGACGCTAACCCCAACTAGCTTCTGTAACGTCAGACGCTCAGGTGACGCTAACCCCAACTAGCTTCTGTAACGTCAGACGCTCAGGTGACGCTAACCCCAACTAGCTTCTGTAACGTCAGACGCTCGGTGACGCTAACCCCAACTAGCTTCTGTAACGTCAGACGCTCAGGTGACGCTAACCCCAACTAGCTTCTGTAACTTCAGACGCTCAGGTGACGCTAACCCCAACTAGCTTCTGTAACGTCAGACGCTCAGGTGACGCTAACCCCAACTAGCTTCTGTAACTTCAGACGCTCAGGTGACGCTAACCCCAACTAGCTTCTGTAACGTCAGACGCTCAGGTGACGCTAACCCCAACTAGCTTCTGTAACGTCAGACGCTCGGGTGACGCTAACCCCAACGAGCTTCTGTAACGTCAGACGCTCAGGTGACGCTAACCCCAACTAGCTTCTGTAACGTCAGACGCTCAGGTGACGCTAACCCCAACTAGCTTCTGTAACGTCAGACGCTCAGGTGACGCTAACCCCAACGAGCTTCTGTAACTTCAGACGCTCAGGTGACGCTAACCCCAACGAGCTTCTGTAACGGGTTAACGGTTAAAAACAGTCGCTTTCTGACCGGTTTCCCGTCTCCGTGTCTCTTAGAGAAGGCACCGTGGGAATTGTAGTCTTTTAAACCGTGTTGACTACAGACGTCACGACCAGGTGGCCTTTTTTATAAAAGCAGAATACAAGCTCTATCAACTCCATGACTCTAAATCAGGGGGGTCCAACCCGAGGCCCGGGGGCCAGATCCGGCCCGCGGCTTCATTTCATGTAACGCACGAGCTTGCAAAGAATATAATACCTTTATTATACGGTTACATGAAGCTGGTTGCCCATAAACTACATGTCCCATAATGCATCTTGTTTTGTGACATGCGCACCTTAGAGCCTTGCAATTATTTGCCCTGGACTTCTGCTTTCAGACGTAGTTAGTTATTACCCCGATAATAATCCAATTCAGAGGCAATAATGTAATACATTATGTTATATATTATATATTTATATATGTATATTTATATGGTTATAACCGGCCCTTTGAGTGCAACCATAATGCTAATGTGGCCCGCGATGAGATTGAGTTTGACGCCCTGCTCTGATTGGTCCGTTGGTCCAGTCAGGAGAGAGAGTGGGATCTGCTCGCGTGCTCCTCCAGCAGAGCAGCAGGAATATATATCGGACATTCAGCTAATAAAACAGACCAAAGAGCGAAGAGGACGCTCTGAGATGTGGAAGTAAACACACATAGAATAGAGATAGACAAGTACATGGATGTGATAGATGAGGGGGGTCAAACTCAATGTCATCGCGGGCCACATCAGCATTATGGTTGCACTCAAAGGGCCGGTTGTAACTATATAAATATACATATATATAATATATAATATATATAAAATAATGTGTTATATTACATTATTGCCTCTGAATTGGATTATTATCGGATAGGATAATGACTTAGTAACTAACTACGTCTGAAAGCAAATAATTGCAAGTCTCTTCAGTGCGCACGTCACAAAACGAGATGCATTGTGGGACATGTAGTTTATGGGCAACCTGATTCTGGAAAGCGGCATTTAATCGTATAATAAACGTATTACATTTTTTGCAAGCTCTTGCGGGGCCGCATAAAATGCAGTCGCGGGCCGGATGTGGCCCCCGAACCTTGAGTTTGACACCCCTGTGATAGATGAATAGAATAGATGCATGTGTGTGGACGTTGTTCAATCCCTTTAGTTCCTCTGTCAGCAGCACGCGTCTCTCCGTCGCTCGGGGGAACCACAGACTACAGGATGCACTGATGGGATGGTGGGCACGTATCTGCAGCGCTCACCTCTTGCAGTGGATGGAGGCGCACAGCAGGTGGTCCCAGGCCTCCTTCAGCTCCCGGAGGTCCCCCTGCAGGACAGGAACCCCCTCGGCCGAGGTGTTCCTCTGCACGGACTCTCCTCGAGTGACCAGCATCTTCAGCTGGATCTCCTTCTCCTGGCGGGCGCTCAGCAGCGCCTGCACATTCACTCATGTCACTACTTGCAGTACATGTTCCAGATTATACTTACATAAGGTTACCTAGCAACCAGTTCAATGAGGACGAGCGGGTTGGTGTTGGTACGGTTACACGACTGATGGGTGTTACATGTTATGTACTGTACGAAACTGTTGATGCGCTGCAGTCAGATGTGTGTGTGTGGGTGCGTGTGTGTGTGAGTGTGTGTGGGTGTGTGTGTGTGTGGGTGGGTGTGTGTGGGAGCGTGTGTGAGTGTGTGTGTGTGTGGGTGCGTGTGTGTGTGTGTGTGTGTGTGTGCATGTGTGCATGTGTGTGTGTGGGTGTGTGTGTGTGCGTGTGAGTGTGTGTGTGTGGGTGAGTGTATGTGTGTGTGTGTGTGTGTGTGTGTGTGTGTGTGTGGGTGTGTGTGTGTGTGTGTACCTCCAGCTTGATCACCCTGCTGTCCAGCAGCTGCTTGTCTGCAGTGGGGCTGCAGTAGGTGGTCAGCGTGTGTCTGGTGTCAGAGATCCAGTCCTGAAGCCCCTCTAGACCCTCAGAGAACATGTGGTGCTCTGAGGAGATACGCTCGATACGGGAGGCCTTTCTCCTGCACACACACACACACACACAGACACAGACACACACACAGTATTGCCTTTAGTTATGGTGTACTCCTGGTGATTTTTTAAGACGTGCAGTTTGATATCAGTGTCGTTATTCTACAGGTGCTTTTTACAGTAACTTTTTAGTTAGTGTCTCAATCTCCTGCAGCTCTATCCCCAGAGACGCAGTAGAAGAACCCCCCGTGCACAGCAGGTTGCAGGCTACAGGTTGCAGGCTACAGGTTGCAGGCTACAGGTTGCAGGCTACAGGTTGCAGTCTACAGGCTACAGGCTACAGGTTGCAGGTTGCATGCTGCAGCATAATTGTACCTTGGTGAGGCTGGTCAGCGCCAGGTACTGAGCAGAGAGCTGAGACGCTCGGTGGATGAAAGCCTTCCCCGCAGCGTGGTCTTCCCACAGCCGCTGGGCCTTCTCTCTGAGAGACCTGAGCTGAAGATCCACGGAGGACAGATCCTCCAGGACACTCTGATCAAAGCAAGCAGAGGAGGAGAGCAGACAGCAGGTTACACAGAGCAGACAGCAGGTTACAGAGAGCAGACACAGAGCAGACAGAGAGCAGACAGAGAGCAGACACAGAGCAGACAGAGAGCAGACACAGAGCAGACACAGAGCAGACACAGAGCAGACAGAGAGCAGACAGAGAGCAGACAGAGAGCAGACACAGAGCAGACACAGAGCAGACAGAGAGCAGACACAGAGCAGACAGAGAGCAGACACAGAGCAGACACAGAGCAGACAGAGAGCAGACAGAGAGCAGACAGAGAGCAGACACAGAGCAGACACAGAGCAGACACAGAGCAGACACAGAGCAGACGGAGAGCAGACACAGAGCAGACACAGAGCAGACAGAGAGCAGACAGAGAGCAGACAGAGAGCAGACACAGAGCAGACAGAGAGCAGACACAGAGCAGACAGAGAGCAGACACAGAGCAGACAGAGAGCAGACAGAGAGCAGACACAGAGCAGACAGAGAGCAGACACAGAGCAGACACAGAGCAGACACAGAGCAGACAGAGAGCAGATGGAGAGCAGACAGAGAGCAGACGGAGAGCAGACAGAGCAGCGAGAGCAGACACAGAGCAGACAGAGAGCAGACACAAAGCAGACAGAGAGCAGACACAGAGCAGACAGAGAGCAGAGAGAGAGCAGACACAGAGCAGACACAGAGCAGACACAGAGCAGACAGAGAGCAGATGGAGAGCAGACAGAGAGCAGACAGAGAGCAGACAGAGAGCAGACACAGAGCAGACACAGAGCAGACAGAGAGCAGACACAGAGCAGACACAGAGCAGACACAGAGCAGACAGAGAGCAGATGAGAGCAGACAGAGAGCAGACAGAGAGCAGACAGAGAGCAGACACAGAGCAAACACAGAGCAGACACAGAGCGGTCATTTAAAGTATTGGATTGAAAGATGAAGCAGGAGCTGCAGACCCTGTTAGAGGCACATGAGATAGCAGACAGATGGCAGCCTGTCAACAGGAAGCACCTGGCTGTTAGTCAGCTGATGGCGGAGCTTTCTAAAGACGAGCATTCTCTAGCGCTGAACCAGCTGGATGGAGGCTCTGCAGAGGCACTGTGGTTTCTGCAAGCTGGATCTGCAGAAACCATTCACTAATGATCTGAGGGTCTGAGGGTCTGGTGATCTGAGGGTCTGAGGGTCTGAGGGTCTGAGGGTCTGAGGGTCTGCTGATCTGAGGGTCTGCTGATCTGAGGGTCTGAGGGTCTGCTGCACCTGAACATGATGGTGGGGGGGTTCTTACCTGCAGCTTGTGCAGCTCCTGCTTCTTGTTGCCCAGGTCGTGCAGCCGGCTGCAGCTCTGATGCACCGACCGCTCTGTGGCGTCCAGGCTCTCCTGCAGAGGCTCCGCACTCTCCTCGAAGTCCCTCATCTGAGACAAGACCGTCTGAGAGACACACCTCAGCGTTAAGACACCAACTAGGGAACTCATGGAGGATGGATAATCAAGCAGCTCTTTCATATCCTGCATGTGACCATCAGAAGAACCCTGGATACCCCTTCACAACCAGGGATCTTTGGAAACATGGACAACGATTTCATTTGACAAGACTCAATGCATGCCAAGATCTGCAACACCAGGCACAGCGAACCCTAAAATCCTCCTCTCCCGTTCAACGTGTATGAGAAATAGTCAAATGCGCAAAGGACTCTGAAGTGAACAGTCGCCTGAAAGCTGACGACAGGAACATTGCAAACAAGTATTTAGTTTAAAGAAATGGATGTTTCCCTGATTTAAAGGTGGGGTGGGTGAGTCTGAGGAACCGGCTCGAGAAACACTCGTCGTTATGTTCCATGGAATCTGAACGTCCGATAGCAATGAATATCTGAAGTGCTTTGAAGCCGTGGCGCTGCAGAAAGCTCGACCAATCAGAGCGCTGAAGTAACTGGACGGCCGACCTGCCTGTCAGCCTGCCATCGGGGCACACACTGATCTCTGCCCTCATTGGTCATGTGGCGTGCGTGTGTGTTGGAGGAGGGGCTCTGTGAGGAAGGGGCAGATTTGTTCCGGCTGTGTATTTTCAGATTCCAGCCACTGGAGCTGGTTTCTCAAATTACCTACCCCACCTTTAAAGCTGTATACAAAACATGCTTTTATTCATATCGACAGGTGTGTGTCAGGTGTGTGTCAGGTGTGTGTCAGGTGTGTAGCAGGTGTGTAGCAGGTGTGTGTTCAGGTATATGACCTGCAGGCTGTTCTCGCGGTGGTGCAGGCTGCTCATCATGTTCCTCCAGTCCTCTCGGAAGCAGCTCATCTTCCCTCGGACCGCCTCCACCCTCTCCTTCTCTGCAGCGCTGCAGAGGAGCTCCCCGCTGCGCTGCACGGCCCCCAGCTGCTGCTGCCCCGCCTCCCTGTCGCTCAGGAACTCCTGGAGCATGGGGAGGAACACACAGGTGAACCATGGGGAGGAACACACAGTGAACCATAGGGAGGAACACACAGTGAACCATGGGGAGGAACACACAGGTGAACCATGGGGGGAACCACAGTGAACCATGGGGAGGAACACACAGGTGAACCATAGGGAGGAACACAGTGAACCATGGGGAGGAACACACAGGTGAACCATGGGGAGGAACACACAGGTGAACCATGGGGAGGAACACGCAGATGAAGCATGGGGAGGAACAGTGTGTGTGTGTGTGTGTGTGTGTGTGTGTGTTGTCTCTGAGTTACCTGGATCTTCTGCAGAGTGTGTGTGTGTGTGTGTGTGTGTGTGTGTGTGTGTGTGTGTCTGTGTGTGTGTGTGTGTTGTCTCTGAGTTACCTGGATCTTCTGGAGGCTGGCGGTCGCCTCGCTGAGGTTCTGGGGAACGTCGAAGCACTTTGCCGTGTTGATCTTGGCGTTGACGAGCCACTGCTGGAAGTCTCTGCAGGCGGAGCGGAAACCCTGATCCAGAAGCTTCTGTTTGCTCTGACACTCCCTGCCCGCCTGCAGACTCACACTACACACACACACACAGCAGCAAGCAAAGTTACACACCACACACACACACACAGTTACACACACCACTGGGAATCCGTGTGAAATCATACATCTGTGTTCAGCTGTAGCATTTTCCTTAAATAGTGTATACGTTATCACCTGTTGTACTCCTTGATGAGCGCAGACACCCTCTCTGACTGCACCCCCACGTCTCTGCTGAATCTGCACAGGTCGTTCAGCTGAGTCTTCAGATGCTCAGAGGCCGGCTCCGCCTTCTGCAGCTCCTCCACTACGTCCTGCACGACACACATATTCTCATTCTACAAAACATGTTTCCTTTATGCACCCCGAAGACCCTCAGCAGCAGTGTGTGTGTGCGTGTGTGTGTGTGTGCGTGTGTGCACCTGGGGGGCGCCAGGCCTCAGATGATTTGAGGCCAAATATCATATTTAGACCTTTTCTTTTTTTACCATATCATTGTAAAGCAACACATGATTGTCGCTAAAAGCCTCGTCTCTACATCACAATCAGATATACAGAATAATTGATGAATTAATTTGAATAAAAATTCAAGTAAAAAGACAGAAATGTATAATAGACGTACCTTAGCGAGGGTCCAGCCCTTCACCGCCTCCTCCCCCTCGGTCAGCCTCTCGGCCTGGGTGACGCGCAGCCGGCAGTCTTTGAGCAGCCGGCTGAAGTCGTGCAGCTGCAGCTCCATCTGCGCAGACAGGCTGCTGAACTCCTGCTCCGAGCAGCTGATCTGAGACAGAGCGGTCTCCAGCGAGGCTCTGGTCTGCAGGGCCGAGCGCTCCCACTGCTCCCAGCAGGACACAAGCCCCGCCTCCTCTCTCTCCAGAGCCTCGAACCCCCCCGCCCCCGTGTGGTCTCTGCACACCGCCCCACACCTCTGCACACGGCTCAGGCGCTCCCTGCCGCGCTGCTTACTGTCCAGCAGCTCCTGCAGGGAATAAAGTATCACGTCAGATCTGATGAAGGTATCGGTCCTCTGAGAATCAGAGAGGGCAGAAGGGAAGCTCTCTGTACCTGGACCTGGCACAGCTTCCTGTGCACGCTGGCAGAGTCTCCGCTCAGCTCGCTCCAGCGCTGCAGCTCCTCTCTGGCCGACAGCAGCCAATCACTGAAGTCCCTGACAGCGTCCAGGTACTGCTGGTGCTCCGACACGATGCTCTGCATGACCTGCACCTTGCCCTTTAATGAGCAAAGAGACATGGTAACCCCAAGGACTGGATATATAACCGGCTAGATATACATATATATATACATGTATATTCATGTATATACATGTATATACATGTATATAGGACCCCATATTCCCTCACCTTCACGCTGGCAGAGATGTCGCTGTACTTGGCGCTCAGTTCTCCTCGAGCCTCGGGTCCAAACGTCTGATCTCCCGTCTTCTCGTGCAGCTCCAGGGCCTGCTCCATCAGGCGGGAGAGGGGGGGGGCGTGAGCCTCCACGTCACTCTGCACCCCCCCTCAGACGCTCCAGCAGAGAGGCCTTCTCCTTCAGACCCACCTGAGGAGGGAGCGCCCCCCCCCAGCTCCTGCTCCACAGACTGCATCCACTGAAGGAGCTGCTGGTGGGAGGCCAGGTAGAGAGTCCACTGAGAGGAGGCCACCTCCAACCGGCTGCAGAGAGAGAGGGTTAGATACCGTGTGTGGCAGCCGATGGAGAGTAGTGTCCCATTGTTGTTTGTTTGTTTGTTTGTTCACATCATGTAAAGCGGCCTTGGGTTCCTTGAAAGGTAAATACAAATGTTAACTATTATTATCAGTGTAGGGGGGACACTGTTATATACTGTCCACAGAAACTGCCCTCCTTGCTGTCTCTGAGGAACTGCACACTGCCAAAGCAGCCTCCCTCTCCTCTGTCCTCGTCCTGTTGGACCTGTCTGCTGCATTCGACACGGTGAACCATCAGATCCTCCTTCACTCTCCAAGAACTTGGAGTTTCAGGCTCTGCACTTTCCCTCCTCACCTCATACCTCAAAGACCGCACCTACAGGGTCACTTCGAGAGGGTCCGAGTCCGACCCTTGTCAATTAACTACAGGGGTCCCTCAGGGCTCTGTTCTTGGTCCCCTCCTCTTCTCCTTGTACACAAACTCGCTTGGATCTGTCATTAGCCCGCATGGTTTTTCATACCACTGCTACGCTGACGACACCCAATGAATCCTGCCCTTCCCCCGCTCAGAGACCCAGGTCGTCGCACGCATCTCTGCTCGTCTAGCTGACATCTCTCAGTGGATGTCTGCTCATCACTCAAGCTCAACCTCGACAAAACTGAAGTGCTTTCCTTCCGGGTAAAGATTGTCCCTTTCTTCGGCCCCTCTGTTGTTTCCCCGACTCAGACTGCAAGGACTCTGGGTGTGACCCTGGATAACAACCTGTCCTTCACTGCAAACATCGCTGCTCCAACCCGCTGCTGCAGATACACGCTCTACAGCATCAGGAGGACGCGTCCCCAGCAGACCCAGAGAGCCACGCAGGTTCTGGTCCAGGCTCTCGTCCCCTCACGCCTAGACTACTGCAGCTCCCTCCTGCTGGTCTGCCTGCATGTGCCATCCGACCTCTCTCATCCAGAATGCAGCAGCTCGTCTGGTCTTCAGCCTTCCTGAATGTTCCACACCACGCCGCTCCTCCGCTCCCTCCACTGGCTTCCGGTAACTGCTAGAATCCACTTCAAGACCCTGGTACTTGCGTACCATGCTGCGAATGGATCTGGCCCTTCCTACATCCAGGACATGGTTAAACCGTGCACCCCAGCACGTGCACTCCGCTCTGCATCAGCCAAACGGCTCGCTGCACCCTCGCTGCGAGGGGGACCCAAGTTCCCATCAGCAGAAACACGTGGGTTTGCTGTCCTGGCTCCAAGATGGTGGAATGAGCTCCCATTGACATCAGGACAGCAGAAAGCTCACACACCTTCCAGACTGAAGCTCATCTCTCTGACTCCACCTCGAGGATAGAACTACTAACAAAGCACTTATATACTAACAAAGCACTTATATACTAACAAAGCTCTTATATACTAACAAAGCTCTTATATACTAACAAAGCACTTATATACTAACAAAGCTCTTATATACTAACAAAGCACTTATAGACTAACAAAGCACTTATATACTAACAAAGCACTACTAACAAAGCACTGATATACTAACAAAGCACTTATATACTAACAAAGCTCTTATATACTAACAAAGCTCTTATATACTAACAAAGCACTTATATACTAACAAAGCTCTTATATACTAACAAAGCACTTATAGACTAACAAAGCACTTATATACTAACAAAGCACTACTAACAAAGCACTGATATACTAACAAAGCACTTATATACTAACAAAGCTCTTATATACTAACAAAGCTCTTATATACTAACAAAGCACTTATAGACTAACAAAGCACTTATATACTAACAAAGCACTACTAACAAAGCACTGATATACTAACAAAGCTCTTATATACTAACAAAGCTCTTATATACTAACAAAGCTCTTATATACTAACAAAGCACTGATATACTAACAAAGCTCTTATATACTAACAAAGCTCTTATATACTAACAAAGCTCTTATATACTAACAAAGCTCTTATATACTAACAAAGCACTGATATACTAACAAAGCACTTATATACTAACAAAGCTCTTATATACTAACAAAGCTCTTATATACTAACAAAGCTCTTATATACTAACAAAGCACTTATATACTAACAAAGCACTTATATACTAACAAAGCTCTTATCTACTAACAAAGCACTTATATACTAACAACGGTCTGGCTCCTCTAAAGCCAGCTGAGCAGCACTTGAGACGTATGAAATGCTTGGCTCTATGAAACCTGATGGACTTTATGATTCTGTTTTCTTCAAGGTTGTATTTTGTTGGTCGAACGCACTAATTGTGAGTCGCTTCGGATAAAAGCGTCAGCTAAATGCAATGTAATGTAATGTGTGTGTGTGTGCGTGTGTGTGTGTGCGTGCGTGTGCGTGCGTGTGTACCTGTGGCAGCTGATGGAGATCACCATCATGTTGCTCCAGCTGTCCTTGAGGCCCTGCAGCTGGGAGCAGATCTTCTCCCCCTCCTCTCCCCTGGTTGTGCTTGAGAACCTGCTCTCCCTTCCCCAGAGTCATGTTGAGCTTCACCTCCCCCTCCCCCTTCATCAGCAGGATGTCCTGGACCCGCCAAAATAAAAGCATCAATCAGTCATGTATTGTCATTACACATCTCATTTATATTGCATTTCGTTATTGTCCTGTTGTCATCTCCGGTTATTAATGGATATATATTATTACTGCTCGACGACTGAAAGGATTTATATTTTTGATCTCGTTGTACTTTCTGAAATGACACTTCAAATTCAAATGAACTACTTTCATATAAAACATAAATAAAACATTGTAAAGCTTTCATTTGAGGAGCTCCAGGGAGGGTGTTCTCACCTGCACGGCAGCCAGCCTGCTCTCTAGCGCCTCCTTGCTGCCGGTGGTGGAGCTGAGGAGGTGCAGGCGCTCCGTCACGCTGCTCAGCCACAGCCTGGAGCTCTGCAGCGCCTCCTCGTAGCCCAGCGTCTCCTGCAGGGACACCTGAACGCAGCGCAGCTTCTCCTTCGCCCTGCGCAGTAGAGCCTGCGACTGCGACTGCAGCTGCGCAGACACCCGGGTCTCGCTGCCGTCGCCCCGCCCCCCCCTCGTTCAGCGCCTGCGCCTCCTGACACAGATGCTCAAAAGAGTCCCTGCAGGGGAGGAAGGGTGAATACATATCGAAGTGAAACCACAGAAACTGAAACATCAGGAATTATTGTTATCGTTATTTATTATTGTCACATAGTTTATATTTAATCGTTTCCATGAGAAGAGAAGGAATTATTTCTTGAACAGATCAGACTAATATTTAGAATATTGACATTTCTTAAATTGTATTCTTTCTTAAAAAAAAGAAAACACCTAAAATGACATCATTCATCTCAAGCAGAACCCGGTTTGAACCTTTCGGTCGGCTCTCGAACCGATCATCTGGGACCCACGCTTTGCTCACATATAACCCTAACCCTTTAGCTGCCCGCTCCACCATTTGGTAGAGCACATTTTGTGTCTTGATATCTTGTTGGAATTTTTTTTTAAAGTGTAACTCCTGATTCAGAGCTCTACCCTTTGGTCGACATGTAATGCACAATACAACCTCTAGGTGTCACTGTGGGTTGAACCACACCGTGCTGTCAGAGCCCCAACTGAACAGCATGGTGATATTATTAAAAACACTTGACATGACTTTTACTTTTTTACAATTATTTAATTACAGTGATCTTTTATGAATATATCTGGTGTATATTTTGCTCATTGTCCATAAAAGAAAGAAATGTATTTGAGTTTGATGCACAGGCTACACGTACTGTCCTGTGGTAAGTCGAAACAATCTTTGATAAAATGCAAACAAACAATTGGTCCATATCTTTCTGAGACCACGCCTCCCTGAGGATCTCCTCACCTCTCCTTCAGCACCTCCTGCTGGAACTCCTCCACCTGCTGCAGCGCGGCTCTCTCCGGGCCGCGCTGCAGCGCCTCCATCAGGTCGGAGGTCATCCTCTGCTCCATCAGGTCCAGCCACCAGCGCAGCTTCTTCAGACGGGCCTCCAACCTGCACACAGGGGGGGCGTTACTCTGCAAGCTCTGCACCCTGCCCAGTACCTGGTCTGGGTCCTGCCCAGTACCTGGTCTGGGTCCTGCCCAGCACCTGGTCTGGGTCCTGCCCAGCACCTGGTCTGGACCCTGCCCAGTACCTGCTCTGGACCCTGCCCAGTACCTGCTCTGGTGTCCAGTCAGGAAATAGCCAGCTAGCACCAGAACTCAGAGACCTGTGAGGCTCGCTCTGAAACCCAGACCTCCTGGTTCTGGTGCTCAGAGCGAGTTGAGTGAATAAGGAACGTTCCAGAACGTCTATGTCCCGTCTGTGTCAGTGTGGGTTCTTATGGGTTGAGCACAGAGTTGATCTCCCCTCCCCCCCCTCTCACCCGCGCAGCAGCGAGTGTCCGTCCTCCAGGGTCTGCTGGTTCTGCCTGCATGTCTCCACGAAGCCGTCCCAGTCCAGCTGCAGAGCGGAGAGCTGCTGCTGCACCTGGCCCGCGCTGCCCTTTGGGAGGTGGAGGAGCAGCTGCTCCCCCTCCTCACACACCTCCGTGAGGCGCTGCTCCCCCTCCCCCACCCGCTGCATGGCACCCTGCGGAGAGCACAGACAGAGACCTTACAGCTCCGCACTGACACCTGGTGGCAGGTAGGGGGTACTGCATTCACACACAGATGGCTTTGGTGCAGAGGAACAGAAAAGCTAAATCTCATAAAATAACAAAACTAAAATAACTTCAAGAATCATCTTTCAGTCAAAGCTTCAGAAGAGAAGAACGTAAACATCAAAGTAACGAAAGCTTTCCAGAAGGAACATGCAGAGTGTACCGATCTCTTATAACGCATGAACACATCGTGACCTTGAGTTTCTGCAGCTTTCGCTCCACGATGTTCGTGTCTCCGGATCGGTCCGAGCACTCCTTCACGATCTCCTTCTGCTCCAACAGCCAGCGGTGGAACTCCTGCACCAGGTCTGAGGAGAACCAGGAGAACAGGAGATCAGGAGATCAGGAGAACCAGGAGAACCAGGAGAACAGGAGAACAGGAGATCAGGAGAACCAGGAGAACCAGGAGAACAGGAGAACAGGAGATCAGGAGAACCAGGAGAACAGGAGAACCAGGAGATCAGGAGAACAGGAGATCAGGAGAACCAGGAGAACCAGGAGAACAGGAGATCAGGAGAACAGGAGATCAGGAGAACCAGGAGAACCAGGAGAACAGGAGAACCAGGAGAACAGGAGATCAGGAGATCAGGAGATCAGGAGAACCAGGAGAAGAGGAGAACCAGGAGAACAGGAGATCAGGAGAACAGGAAAACCAGGAGAACAGGAGAACCAGGAGAACAGGAGATCAGGAGAACCAGGAGAACAGGAGAACCAGGAGAACAGGAGATCAGGAGATCAGGAGATCAGGAGAACCAGGAGAAGAGGAGAACCAGGAGAACAGGAGATCAGGAGAACCAGGAGAACAGGAGAACCAGGAGATCAGGAGATCAGGAGAACAGGAGATCAGGAGAACCAGGAGAACAGGAGATCAGGAGAACAGGAGAACCAGGAGAACAGGAGAACCAGGAGAACCAGAGAACCAGGAGATCAGGAGAACAGGAGATCAGGAGAACCAGGAGAACAGGAGAACAGGAGAACAGGAGAACCAGGAGAACAGGAGAACCAGGAGATCAGGAGAACCAGGAGATCAGGAGAACCAGGAGATCAGGAGAACCAGGAGATCAGGAGAACCAGGAGAACAGGAGATCAGGAGAACCAGGAGATCAGGAGAACAGGAGAACCAGGAGAACAGGAGATCAGGGGAACCAGGAGATCAGGAGAACCAGGAGATCAGGAGAACAGGAGAACCGGAGAACCAGGAGAACAGGAGAACAGGAGAACCAGGAGAACAGGAGAACAGGAGAACAGGAGAACCAGGAGATCAGGAGAACCAGGAGAACCGGAGAACAGGAGATCAGGAGAACAGGAGAACAGGAGAACAGGAGAACAGGATTAATATCAGGTCTCCTCCTGATGGATCGTCTGCACTCCGTGGCCCTGCAGGAGGAGGCACTGATCGACTGTAACTAAGGTGTCTGACTGAGTCCCCCCCCCTCACCTGTGAAGTGTGTCTGCAGGTGAGTCCCCCCCCCTCACCTGTGAAGTGTGTCTGCAGGTGAGTCTGCACCCCCCCTCACCTGTGAAGTGTGTCTGCAGGTGAGTCTGCAGCCCCCCCAGGGTGCGGGCACTCAGCTGGTTCAGGCTCTCGAAGGTCTTGATGAGCTCGGTGAGATCTGACCCCAGATCAGCCAGCTCCTGGGAGGGGAACTTCCTGCAGAGAGAGTTCAGAGCCTCCCTGCTGGCGTCCAGGCCCCCATGCTGGGCCTGCAGCTCCTTCTGCACCTCCTGCACCACGCACAGGTTAATAACACCCAGGGGGGGGGGCACAGGTTAATAACACCCGGGGGGGGGAGACACAGGGGAGTAACATGGTCTGACCCACCTTCACCCTGCAGATGTCCTCGGGGGCGGAGCCGCTGGGCGATGACATCAGAGGGTCCTCCATGCTCTTCAGCCACAGGGACATCTGGGTAATGTAGTCCTGCAGCTGCTTCCTCTGGGACAGGAAGTCCTGCAGGTTGGCCGAGGCCTGGTCCTGCAGCTTCTGCACGCCGAGGAGCTTCTTCCGGAGGTCCATCTGCAGTACCTGGGGGGGGGGCATCGAGGGGCATGCATATGAGACACACATCACTTTATATTCATTGGGCTGGGATTGGGTTGGGTCCAGATGAGAACCGAAAACAACATGCTGGGGACCGGGTACCCGTAGAAGACACATCAGGGTTCCTAGACGCGGGAGACGAACCCTTTAGTACTGCAGAGAAAGCCCACCGCTGCACGGGCGTGGCTACGTGGCTATCTGAGGGAACCTGTTCAGTGAAGCCACCACGACGTCACGCATCAGCGGACAGCAGCCTGCGACTGGCCAGCACGCACTGCGCAGTCACGACACCAACGATGGATGGCGGCAGGGCCGGCCCTGACCAATTTGCTGCCCTAGGCAAGATTTTAGCTGGCGCCCAAAATGCAGAAACTCACTATGATTTGCGCGTGCACGGTTGTGGCATGACCACCAACACAAAAAGATATGGACACAAGTTGTGTGCAACTGTATTTAGCTTCCTATCCATTTGAATATGATTTAAGGGGGGGGGCTCCTCTAGGGGGGTCCGGGGGCATGCACCCCGGGAAGACTTTTTTATTTTTTTTTATATTGAAGTTAAAGCATCGATCTGGTCACTCTGAGAGCAGCATGAGAGCTCTGTGGATCCTCTCTCAGCACCAGGAGCTCTGTGGATCCTCTCTCAGCACCAGGAGCTCTGTGGATCCTCTCTCAGCACCAGGAGCTCTGTGGATCCTCTCTCAGCACCAGGAGCTCTGTGGATCCTCTCTCAGCACCAGGAGCTCTGTGGATCCTCTCTCAGCACCAGGAGCTCTGTGGATCCTCTCTCAGCACCAGGAGCTCTGTGGATCCTCTCTCAGCACCAGGAGCTCTATGGATCCTCTCTCAGCACCAGGAGCTCTGTGGATCCTCTCTCAGCACCAGGAGCTCTGTGGATCCTCTCTCAGCACCAGGAGCTCTGTGGATCCTCTCTCAGCACCAGGAGCTCTGTGGATCCTCTCTCAGCACCAGGAGCTCTGTGGATCCTCTCTCAGCACCAGGAGCTCTGTGGATCCTCTCTCAGCACCAGGAGCTCTGTGGATCCTCTCTCAGCACCAGGTGGAACAGAACTGGAGCAGATTTTCTTTTCTTTATGGACATTTTACAAATCACTCTCCTTTCAAACTGGATTCTTGTTTATTAATAACTACTTGTTTGTACCGTCAGTATTCATACCTGCTGTTCACCTGATCTCTTGTTCTGTATAACTCTATGATCACATGGAGGCGTGGCTTCACCTCGCTGAGCTGAGGCTATCAGAGCCGCTCAGTCTGTCAGGGGAGAGCTCTCTAAAGCCCCCCCCCACAGTCAATCCCAATGTTAATGACCGCACACAGAAGCTGTGTACGTTTTTTGGGAGTTTGATTTATTTTAAATGAATAAAATACAAAATTAAAACCTGTTCACGAAAACCATTATTTCAAAAAAAGAACTATTTCACATAACCCTCTGTTGTTCTGGGGCTGGGGGTTCAACTTGATTTGGGGGGGGGCCATAGTTTATGGGCGCTGTACGCAATATATACGTAGTTCTGTTAGTATAAGATAATAAGAAGTACTTTGTTGATCCAACATCGGGAAATGGTGTTATGAAATAAAATATATATATATATTTTATTTCTAACTTTTTTCTTTGTTTCGGCGCCCCCTATGGGTCGGTGCGCCCCCTGTGGGTCGGTGCGCCCCCTGTGGGTCGGTGCGCCCCCTGTGGGTCGGTGCGCCCCCTGTGGGTCGGTGCGCCCCCTGTGGGTCGGTGCGCCCCCTATGGGTCGGTGCGCCCCCTATGGGTCGGTGCGCCCCCTATGGGTCGGTGCGCCCCCTATGGGTCGGTGCGCCCTTAGCATTTGCCTATACTGCCTACGCCGAGGGCCGGCCCTGGGTGGCGGTAAACGCTCTAAAGCGTGGCTCCACTACTCGCGGTGCCCGTGGAGAGTCAATAGCTTGTTCGTCAGGTTCAAATGTAAGCAAACATTTAAGACGGCAGGCATCGAGATGAAAGACGGTGCAGCCTTCGATGGGGCGTGCGGCGCAGCGCGCATCTCAGCCGATGCTCACGTGACGTCCAGCATCACGTTAGAGACCTATATTAATAACGTCCGTTTCTTCATCACTTTATTTTTGCTGTCTTTTTATTTGCATTAGTTTCCTCCGTTATCTTAGTCGTTACCCGCGTGAGTCGTTACCTCGTGAGTCGTTCTCTCGTGAGTCGTTACCTCGTGAGTCGTTCTCTCGCGAGTCGTTCTCTCGTGAGTCGTTACTGCGTGAGTCGTTACCTCGTGAGTCGTTACCTCGTGAGTCGTTACCTCGCGAGTCGTTCTCTCGCGAGTCGTTACCTCGCGAGTCGTTCTCTCGCGAGTCGTTCTCTCGCGAGTCGTTCTCTCGCGAGTCGTTCTCTCGCGAGTCGTTACCTCGCGAGGCGTTCTCGCGTGAGTCGTTCTCTCGTGAGTCATTACCTCGTGAGTCGTTACCTCGTGAGTCGTTACCTCGTGAGTCGTTACCTCGTGAGTCGTTCTCTCGTGAGTCGTTACCTCGTGAGTCGTTACCTCGCGAGTCGTTACCTCGCGAGTCGTTACCTCGTGAGTCACTCTCTCGACCTGCTAGACGCGCCTCAGGGGTACGTAGAGTCTTACCTGCAGCCCGGCGGGGGTCTCCTCGCTCCGGCCGCCCCTCCTCAGCTCGCACACCTTGCTCTGCAGCGTCTCCAGCCTCTGCTCCTTCTGCAGCAGCTCCACCTGAGCACGAGAGCCTCGTTAGAGCCGTGAGAGAATAAACGGCTTCTAAGGCTGTCACACTTTACACATCCCTCTCACGTGACACACACAGAGTGTTCCTAAAGAGCAAAGGCTGACCCTAGAGAGCACAAACAGCCTCCACGACTCGGACTCATCCAGAGGTGGAGAGGGAGCACACTTGGCACAGCGCGCAGCAGCTGGTGAGGCTGCTGGCTTGCTAAGGGGGGGTTCTGAGCCCTGAGTCAGCACCTTGAGCCCACGAGAGGCCTCTGGAGGAAGACCCTCGTCAGGAACTGGAGACGGTCCCACCCGCTGGGAACCTGCTGTCCTCCCCCACTCAAATCAAAGACACACACACATCCCACCTTCACAGCTCACTGAAAACATGGTTCACTGAGAACTACACCTGCACACACTAGTCTGTGTCGAGTATGGCGTGAGTGTTACATGTTGTGCTACATGTTGTGTTACATGTTGTGCTACATGTTGTGATACATGTTGTGCTACATGTTGTGATACATGTTGTGCTACATGTTGTGTTACATGTTGTGTTACATGTTGTGTTACATGTTGTGTTACATGTTGTGTTACATGTTGTGTTAGATGTTGTGTTACATGTTGTGCTACATGTTGTGTTACATGTTGTGCTACATGTTGTGATACATGTTGTGCTACATGTTGTGTTACATGTTGTGTTACATGTTGTGTTACATGTTGTGTTACATGTTGTGTTACATGTTGTGTTAGATGTTGTGTTACATGTTGTGTTACATGTTGTGCTACATGTTGTGTTACATGTTGTGTTACATGTTGTGTTACATGTTGTGCTACATGTTGTGTTAGATGTTGTGTTACATGTTGTGTTACATGCTGTGCTACATGTTGTGTTAGATGTTGTGTTACATGTTGTGTTACATGTTGTGCTACATGTTGTGTTACATGTTGTGCTACATGTTGTGCTACATGTTGTGTTACATGTTGTGCTACATGTTGTGTTACATGTTGTGTTACATGCTGTGTTACATGTTGTGTTACATGTTGTGTTACATGTTGTGTTACATGTTGTGTTACATGCTGTGTTACATGTTGTGTTACATGTTGTGTTACATGTTGTGTTACATGTTGTGCTACATGCTGTGTTACATGTTGTGTTACATGCTGTGATCATGGATGCTGCCCCTCGTGTCTGTGATGTGCTACATGTTGTGTTACATGTTGTGTTACATGCTGTGATCATGGATGCTGCCCCTCGTGTCTGTGATGTGCTACATGTTGTGCTACATGTTGTGTTACATGTTGTGTTACATGCTGTGATCATGGATGTTGCCCCTCGTGTCTGTGATGTGCTACATGTTGTGTTACATGTTGTGTTACATGCTGTGATCATGGATGTTGCCCCTCGTGTCTGTGATGTGCTACATGTTGTGTTACATGTTGTGTTACATGCTGTGATCATGGATGTTGCCCCTCGTGTCTGTGATGTGCTACATGTTGTGTTACATGTTGTGTTACATGCTGTGATCATGGATGCTGCCCCTCGTGTCTGTGATGTGCTACATGTGACATGTACTGTATATAGTCGCGTGTGTTTATTGTTCTCTTTTCTCCTTTTTATTTTATATATCTTCTTATCACTAATGCTGTTGATATATTGTAATTTTAAGGGTGTCTATTCCCATCTGGTATCCGGGGACAACGGCTGGAAATTAGCCATGTCGGCTAAAGCTGCTCCATTTACTGTTTTTGTGACAGTTCATCGATGGGGACCGTCCACGACACCATCGATGACTAACCCAAACTAAACGTGAAGTCTGCCACCAGAGGCTCTCTTTGTCTCTTCGCTGCATTGAAGCCATGCGACAGAGACCTCGAGCGGTTCACTAAGGTGTGGCGTGCCTCAGGTTGAAGCAGCATTGAAAGCAGAGACAGGGGGGGGGGTCCGAGGGGGGGGGGCAGACTAACAGCGAGAGGACGTGTCCTCACCCTGCAGCAGACTAACAGCGAGGGGACGTGTCCTCACCCTGCAGCAGACTAACAGCGAGGGGACGTGTCCTCACCCTGCAGCAGACTAACAGCGAGAGGACGTGTCCTCACCCTGCAGCAGACTAACAGCGAGGGGACGTGTCCTCACCCTGCAGGGGGGGGGCAGACTAACAGCGAGGGGACGTGTCCTCACCCTGCAGGCAGACTAACAGCGAGGGGACGTGTCCTCACCCTGCAGGGGGGGGGGCAGACTAACAGCGAGAGGACGTGTCCTCACCCTGCAGCAGACTAACAGCGAGGGGACGTGTCCTCACCCTGCAGCAGACTAACAGCGAGGGGACGTGTCCTCACCCTGCAGCAGACTAACAGCGAGAGGACGTGTCCTCACCCTGCAGGGGGGGGGGCAGACTAACAGCGAGGGGACGTGTCCTCACCCTGCAGGGGGGGGGGCAGACTAACAGCGAGGGGACGTGTCCTCACCCTGCAGCAGACTAACAGCGAGGGGACGTGTCCTCACCCTGCAGCAGACTAACAGCGAGGGGACGTGTCCTCACCCTGCAGGGGGGGGGGCAGACTAACAGCGAGAGGACGTGTCCTCACCCTGCAGGGGGGGGGGCAGACTAACAGCGAGGGGACGTGTCCTCACCCTGCAGCAGACTAACAGCGAGGGGACGTGTCCTCACCCTGCAGGGGGGGGGCAGACTAACAGCGAGGGGACGTGTCCTCACCCTGCAGCAGACTAACAGCGAGAGGACGTGTCCTCACCCTGCAGGGGGGGGGGCAGACTAACAGCGAAGGGACGTGTCCTCACCCTGCAGGGGGGGGGGCAGACTAACAGCGAGGGGACGTGTCCTCACCCTGCAGCAGACTAACAGCGAGGGGACGTGTCCTCACCCTGCAGCAGACTAACAGCGAGGGGACGTGTCCTCACCCTGCAGCAGACTAACAGCGAGGGGACGTGTCCTCACCCTGCAGCAGACTAACAGCGAGGGGACGTGTCCTCACCCTGAGCGCGGCGAGACGCTCCTCCGCCCCCCGGCTGTGGTTCAGGTTGTTCAGACTCTCGTTGAGCTCCATCAGCGCTCCCCCGCTCCAGCTCTGCAGCTCCTCCCCGATGCTCCTCACCTCCTCCCACAGGGAGAGGCTCTGGTGCAGCTGCAGCAGGTTCTCGTCCAGCTTCTCCGACACCTGGGGGGACGGGGGGGACAGGTGTTTAAAGGTCACCTATTGTGCAAAATACTACCATACCAGAAACATGTACTTAAAGTAATAACTAATGGTGACCCTAAATAAAGTGTCCTCACATCCAGCCAGTGGTCCACCAGCGTCTCCATGTCCCTCTTCAGTGTCTCTGAGGGACACTCGGGGATCTTCTTCAGCTCCATCACCAGCTGCTTCCCCCGGACGGAGAGCTGCTCCACCTCCTGCTGCCGGCTGAGCATCTCCACCTTCAGAGCCTCGTGCTGCAGGGGACAGAGGGACATGAGGGACAGACAGATTCAGAGCCTCGTGCTGCAGGGGACAGAGGGACATGAGGGACAGACAGATTCAGAGCCTCGTGCTGCAGGGGACAGAGGGACACGAGGGACAGACAGATTCAGAGCCTCGTGCTGCAGGGGACAGAGGGACATGAGGGACAGACAGATTCAGAGCTTCGTGCTGCAGGGGACAGAGGGACACGAGGGACAGACAGATTCAGAGCCTCGTGCTGCAGGGGACAGAGGGACATGAGGGACAGACAGATTCAGAGCTTCGTGCTGCAGGGGACAGAGGGACACGAGGGACAGACAGATTCAGAGCCTCGTGCTGCAGGGGACAGAGGGACATGAGGGACAGACAGATTCAGAGCTTCGTGCTGCAGGGGACAGAGGGACACGAGGGACAGACAGATTCAGAGCCTCGTGCTGCAGGGGACAGAGGGACATGAGGGACAGACAGATTCAGAGCTTCGTGCTGCAGGGGACAGAGGGACACGAGGGACAGACAGATTCAGAGCCTCGTGCTGCAGGGGACAGAGGGACATGAGGGACAGACAGATTCAGAGCCTCGTGCTGCAGGGGACAGAGGGACACGAGGGACAGACAGATTCAGAGCCTCGTGCTGCAGGGGACAAGTGTAAGGTCAGGACAGAAGACAGGAGACAGGACTCATGCAGACAGAGCAGTGGCGGTCCTAGCCCCATGTTACTGGGGGGCCAGGCTGGGGCCAGTTATTTCATGAGGGGCCCAATGAAAGCGTGTTGAAAAGACAAAGACAGTATACACGAAACTTAAAACACAGAAATTGGTATTTGTTCGAGTCGCTCTTTTCATTTAGAGTTTTTGTGTTAGTAACTTTAAAGGGGACCTATCGTGCAAAAGTCACTTTTTGATGTCTTCTCTACATCACCATGTGTCCCCAGTGCGTCCCCGCTGTGTCCCCCTGCTGTGTCCCCGGTGCGTTCCCGCTGTGTCCGCGCTGCGTCACCGGTGTGTCCCGCTTTGTCCCCCTGCTGTGTCTGCGCTGTGTCTCCGGTGCGTCCCCGCTGTGTCCTCGCTGTGTCCCCGCTGTGTCCCCGCTGTGTCCCCGGTGTGTCCCCGCTGTGTCCCCGGTGCGTCCCCGGTGTGTCCCCGCTGTGTCCCCGGTACGTCCCTGGTGTGTCTCCGCTGTGTCCCCGGTGTGTCCCGCTGTTTCCCCGGTGTGTCCCCGGTGCGTCCCCGCTGTGTCCCCGGTGTGTCCCCGCTGTGTCCCCGGTGCGTCCCTGGTGTGTCCCCGCTGTGTCCCCGGTACGTCCCTGGTGTGTCTCCGCTGTGTCCCCGGTGTGTCCCGCTGTTTCCCCGGTGTGTCCCCGGTGCGTCCCTGGTGTGTCCCCGCTGCGTCCCCGCTGTGTCCCCGGTGTGTCCCCGGTGTGTCCCCCCGGTGTGTCCCCGGTGCGTCCCTGGTGTGTCTCCGCTGTGTCCCGCTGTGTCCCCGGTATGTCCCCGCTGCGTCCCCGCTGTGTCCCCGGTGTGTCCCGCTGTGTCCCCGGTGTGTCCCCGCTGTGTCCCCGGTGTGTCCCCGCTGTGTCCCCGGTGTGTCGGGGAACTCGCGCAGCGTCAGGAAATAAACCCTCTCTCTTTTCCTCCGTACCCAAATCTCTAAAAACGGGGAACAACGGAGCTGATCCAGATTTGCGTCCGATATGACGTCACATCTGAAATGTGGACCCACGGGCCAATCAGAAAGCTGCTATCAGAAACAATGCCCGACTGTTCTGGACGTAATATGGTCGGTGTTCACATTAGCATGCTAACTAGCATGCTAACACTCAGAGCTAACCTGTGCTGGAGAGCATGTGTGTGAAGAAGCAGGAAGTAGAAAGGAGCTCAGCTTGTGGTGTAACCGGGAGAGAGGAAGCCTTTGAGCTCCAGACTGTTCCAGAGCCTTGATGATCATGATATGGCGTATAAGGCAATGAACAGTTTACTCTCCGCTGTACGTCCGGGTCTCTGATTGGATTTAGTTCCAATAAATCGGAATATATCCAGTGTGAGAAAAAGTTTTTAGAGAGTACTTGTCCGAATACATTTTTCACTCGTCCAGAATGGACACAAAGTGGGGCCACTGGAATCTTCTTCTTCGCCATCATATTTTGCATTTTCCCACGGTTTTTACGACACCGCTAACGTGAGTGAGCGGTACGATGTTACTGCGTCACACATGGGGTATCGTTTGGATTTGAACGATTCCGGTTCTGCTTTTCGATTCCGGTTATTTTTGTTTCTCGATTCCGGTTCTTTGAGAGGGTCAAATATGACAAACTGGGAGAAAAATATATTTATGAAAACATTAAGTCAAATCTGTATTCCTATTTACAAATCACTTCATACCTTTTCATTTATTTCGGTTATTGAATACAATTATATAAAAATAATCTCTGCATTGTTTAGTTCTAAGCGGTGCAGTTTGAGAATGTGCAGCTGGCCCAGTGTCCTCTGATGTCACACTGCAGCCTGCTGGGAGACAGAGTCCAGCCACACATGTCCAACACACAGGACATAATAATAATAATAATAATAATAATAATAATAATAATAATAATAATAATAATAATAATAATAATAATGACACATTAGATGTATAGCCGAGAGGCCTAGCGCTTTTCTACAACTCAAAGACGCTTGCACGCGTACACACGTCCTGCAATCAGGGCCGCTATTATTAATAGAAGTTGTTTATTTGCATTAACTATATTTTAATCTTTTTGAGAATAGTATTTGGCAGGAAATGCAGACGTATTCACCTGTAAACGCATACTGAACGACATGCATGCACAACCATTTACCTCACTGCATAAAAAAGTGTGGATAATAATAATGAACAGGAATTATATTTATATTAGTCTACTTTTTTTCGAGAAGAAAAGAAAAAAAGTTCACTCCTGTCGGTTGGGGGGGGGGCCTCATCTCACAATGTCACGGGGCCCCCAAGTTGTAAAAGTAAATAAATAGTATTTTCATTTCAATAATGTACTTTCTGTACCCTGCTTCATAAACAATACTGACATCCCTGTGCTGCTCCGAGTCTGGGGGTCCGGGGATGTGAGGACAGCGTGAGGACAGCGTGAGGACAGCGCGAGGACAGACAGGGAGGCTGCTTCATAAAGGAAATGGCGGGCAATATTAACAACATAGGAGTTACAACGCTTAATAACCTTAATAATGTGTTAGAGAAGAACATAAGAAAGTTTGACAAAGGCTGTTAAACGGGCTGCGGATCCGCTGTGTGTAGAGAGAGAGAGAGAGAGACGCTGAGCTGCACCGTGCAGCGATCAGCTGATACGGAGCATAGAGAGAGAGAGCTGCGGTCCGCGGGGCTCAGCCTCGCCTCCTGTCCTCACAACTCTTATTAATCCCGGTACCGGACAATTGTTATTTGTTCCCACCCCGCTCCGCCCCGCCCCCGTCTAACTGCACAGAAAGACAGAAAGCGGCGAGATGCATTTCCTTAGGAATCGACAAGCAGAACCGAAACTAACATTTCTAAACGAACAATGGCGGACACGGACAATTTGCGAATGAGTTCTGCCTTTTGTAACTGAATGTATCATTTGTCAATAAATCAGGCCGAAAAACGTCACTTGTCCGCCGAACAAGTCAATTGAAAGATCGACTTGTCCGATATTATAAATAACACGTCCCGGACGGTGGGACGTGGACTTTTTCGCACACTGTATATATATTGTCAGTGTTACAGGGGCACTGAGACGGGACTCTTTCTGTCTCTGGATGTGTGCGCGGTGAAGCTCTGGACGTGTGCACGGTGAAGCTCTGGACGTGTGCACGGTGAAGCTCTGGACGTGTGCACGGTGAAGCTCTGGACGTGTGCACGGTGAAGCTCTGGATGTGTGCACGGTGAAGCTCTGGACGTGTGCACGGTGAAGCTCTGGACGTGTGCACGGTGAAGCTCTGGATGTGTGCACGGTGAAGCTCTGGACGTGTGCACGGTGAAGCTCTGGACGTGTGCGCGGTGAAGCTCTGGACGTGTGCACGGTGAAGCTCTGGATGTGTGCACGGTGAAGCTCTGGATGTGTGCACGGTGAAGCTCTGGACGTGTGCACGGTGAAGCTCTGGATGTGTGCACGGTGAAGCTCTGGATGTGTGCACGGTGAAGCTCTGGATGTGTGCACGGTGAAGCTCTGGATGTGTGCACGGTGAAGCTCTGGATGTGTGCACGGTGAAGCTCTGGATGTGTGCACGGTGAAGCTCTGGATGTGTGTACGGTGAAGCTCTGGACGTGTGCACGGTGAAGCTCTGGACGTGTGCACGGTGAAGCTCTGGATGTGTGCACGGTGAAGCTCTGGACGTGTGCACGGTGAAGCTCTGGATGTGTGCACGGTGAAGCTCTGGATGTGTGCACGGTGAAGCTCTGGACGTGTGCACGGTGAAGCTCATCACGGATGCTGATGACGAGGACCTGAACTTTGATCTCCATGACGACGTAGGCCGGAGGACCAGAACCCTTTTGAGGCTTCTTCTTGAAACGTTTGGACATGATCGGAACTATTGGAGATTTTAATTTTGTATTATTTAGCTTCTCGTTGTTCTAATTATTATTGTTTCTCATGTTCAATACATCGACTCCTGAGAGTTGAGGCACAGACCTTGGTGAGTGCCCTCCGTGTCTCCTCGTGGTCTCTGAGGACAGACCGGATGTCCATCAGAGTCTCGCTGCTGTCCGTCACGCTGCACAGAGACGTCTTCAGACTCTGGTACTCCTTCATCAGCTCCACCAGCAGGTGGCACTGCTCCTGTCTGCAGCACAGGAAGTCACATGAGAAATACACAGGGAGCAGGATCTCTGATCAGCTGTCCTCTTCAGCGTTAACCCTTCAGATACCACGATACTCCCGCTCAGTACCTCTCAGTGATGAGGGTCCTGGTCTCCCCCCAGGTGTTCTGCAGCAGGCTGATCTCCCTCTGCACCTCCCCTCCCAGCTCCTGGTCTCTGAGGGCCAGCTCCCCCCCCCGCTCCTGCAGCCACTGCAGCTCGTGGAGGTGAGACTGCAGCTCGTCCTCCAGCTGGGAGAAGAACCGCAGCCTGAGGCACACGGGTTAGACAGACATGTTTTTAGGTTACACTGACTGTGTGTGTGTGCTGTGTGTGTACTGTGTGTGTGTGCTGTGTGTATGTACTGTGTGTGTGTGCTGTGTGTGTGTGCTGTGTGTGTGCTGTGTGTGTGTGCTGTGTGTGTACCTGTTCTGCAGCTGGCTCAGCGTGGCCTCCTTGCAGCTGCTCCTCTCCGCCTGCTCCTCCAGCTTCTCCACAGTCTGCAGCAGCGTCTCTCTCCTCCTCCTGAAGGAGCTCCACAGGGAGCCCAGAGCCTCCGCCTCGCTCTGCTTCTCCCCCAGGAGGCTCCTCACCGAGTCCAGCTGCGAGGAGACGGCGTCAGCGAGCAGGCGGCAGGAGGACACCCTGCTGACCCCCCCCTCGGACCCCCCCCAGGTGGAGGTGGCTCTTACAGAGGCTGCTGTCCAGACTAACAGCGAGTGTCTCCAGCTGCAGGATATCTGACCCGATGGAGGTCATTTCTCGCTGCAGGTCTTCCACCCGCCCCCAGCTGCCCCCCCCCTCCAGGGTCTCCTTCAGGACCCCCCCACCCTCCAGGCTCTCCCTCAGGACCCCCCGCCCCTCCAGGGTCTCCCTCAGGCCCCTCAGGACCCCCCCTGCGTGGCTGTGTTTCTGCAGGAAGCTGTGCAGCCGCTGCAGGCTCTCTGTCTGCAGCTCGGCCGTCTGCAGAGCGTCCAGCTGCGGCTGCAGACCCCCCGCGGCTCGGCTGCGGAGGAGCTGAGCCTCCCCGCCCTCTCCCCCACCCTCACAGCGCAGACACAGCTGCTCCAGCTGCTTCTGCAGCCGCCGCATCTCCCCGCTCTGCTGCTGCAGCGCCGCATGGCTCTCCTGGGGGGAGAGGGGGGAGTTAGAGTCTCTGAGCTCTAGGAACAGCGCTATCAAAATCAGCAAGTGTGTGTGTGTGTGTGTGTGTGTGTACCTTGCAGTGTGTGTGTGTGTGTACCTTGCAGTGTGTGTGTATGTGTGTGTATCTGTGTGTGTGTGTGTGTGTGTGTGTGTGCGTGCGTGTGTGTACCTTGCAGTGTGTGTGTGTGTGTGTATGTGTGTGTGTGTGTGTGTGTGTGTGTGTGTGTACCTTGCAGTGTGTGTGTATGTGTGTATGTGTGTGTGTGTGTGTGTGTGTGTGTGTGTGTGTGTGTGTGTACCTTGCAGTGTGTGTGTGTGGGCTGCAGGTCTCTGATGTTGACAGCAGGAGCAGAGCGCAGTTTGCACAGCAGCGTCTCGCTCCTGGAGGAGAAGAGGAGCAGATCCTGGTCGAACTGATCCAGCAGAGAGAGGTGAGTCTGGAGAGCAGACACTCTGAGGAGGAGGAGGAGCAGGAGGAGGAGGAGGAGGAGGAGGAGGAATAATAATGTTAATAATACACTTTATTTCTATAGCACCTTTGATGCTGGACCCAAGGAGCTTTACAGAGTGTGACAGAACACCTGAGGAACATCATTAACAACAAGCTGTAACCAGACAGAAAGAGTGATATCACTGAACCATAAAACCATGAAACTTGAACCATAAAACCATGAAACATGAAACCATGAAACCATGGAAACATGAAACCATGACACCATGAAACCATGGAAACATGAAACCATGAAACCATGGAAACATGAAACCATGAAACCATGGAAACATGAAACCATGAAACATGAAACCATGAAACATGAAACCATGGAAACATGAAACATGAAACCATGAAACCTGAAACCATGGAAACATGAAACATGAAACCATGACACCATGAAACCATGAAACCATGACACCATGAAACCATGGAAACATGAAACCATGAAACATGAAACCATGGAAACATGAAACCATGGAAACATGAAACCATGAAACCATGGAAACATGAAACCATGACACCATGAAACCATGGAAACATGAAACCATGAAACCATGGAAACATGAAACCATGAAACCATGGAAACATGAAACCATGAAACATGAAACCATGAAACATGAAACCATGGAAACATGAAACATGAAACCATGAAACCTGAAACCATGGAAACATGAAACATGAAACCATGACACCATGAAACTTGAAACCATGGAAACATGAAACCTGAAACCATGGAAACATGAAACATGAAACCATGACACCATGAAACCATGAAACCATGACACCATGAAACCATGGAAACATGAAACCATGAAACATGAAACCATGGAAACATGAAACCATGGAAACATGAAACCATGAAACCATGGAAACATGAAACCATGGAAACATGAAACCATGACACCTGAAACATGAAACCATGAAACTTGAAACCATGAAACCATGGAAACATGAAACCATGGAAACATGAAACCATGAAACATGAAACCATGAAACCATGGAACCATGAAACCATGGAAACATGAAACCATGGAAACATGAAACCATGGAAACATGAAACCATGGAAACATGAAACCATGGAAACATGAAACTTGAAACCATGGAA
This sequence comes from Champsocephalus esox, assembly GCA_036324585.1. Lineage (NCBI taxonomy): Eukaryota > Metazoa > Chordata > Actinopteri > Perciformes > Channichthyidae > Champsocephalus > Champsocephalus esox. The sequence continues at coordinate 39,499,737 of CM070494.1, forward strand.
ACATGAAACCATGACACCTGAAACATGAAACCATGAAACTTGAAACCATGGAAACATGAAACCATGGAAACATGAAACCATGACACCTGAAACATGAAACCATGAAACTTGAAACCATGGAAACATGAAACCATGACACCTGAAACATGAAACCATGAAACATGAAACCATGGAAACATGAAACCATGGAAACATGAAACCATGACACTGAAACATGAAACCATGAAACTGAAACCATGAAACCATGGAAGCATGAAACCATGAAACATGAAACCATGAAACCATGAAACATGAAACCATGAAACCATGGAAACATGAAACCATGGAAACATGAAACCATGGAAACATGAAACCATGAAACCATGGAAACATGAAACCATGGAAACATGAAACCATGGAAACATGAAACCATGGAAACATGAAACCATGGAAACATGAAACCATGACACCTGAAACATGAAACCATGAAACTTGAAACCATGAAACCATGGAAACATGAAACCATGGAAACATGAAACCATGACACCTGAAACATGAAACCATGGAAACTTGAAACCATGAAACCATGGAAACATGAAACCATGGAAACATGAAACCATGACACCTGAAACATGAAACCATGGAAACTTGAAACCATGAAACCATGGAAACATGAAACCATGGAAACATGAAACCATGACACCTGAAACATGAAACCATGGAAACTTGAAACCATGAAACCATGGAAACATGAAACCATGAAACATGAAACATGAAACCATGAAACATGAAACATGAAACCATGGAAACATGAAACCATGGAAACATGAAACATGAAACCATGGAACATGAAACATGAAACCATGGAACATGAAACATGAAACCATGGAACCATGGAACATGAAACATGAAACCATGAAACCATGAAACCATGAAACATGAAACATGAAACATGAAACCATGAAACCATGAAACCATGAAACATGAAACATGAAACCATGGAACATGAAACATGAAACCATGGAACATGAAACATGAAACCATGGAACCATGGAACATGAAACATGAAACCATGAAACCATGAAACCATGAAACATGAAACATGAAACATGAAACCATGAAACCATGAAACCATGGAAACATGAAACCATGGAAACATGAAACATGAAACCATGGAACATGAAACATGAAACCATGGAACATGAAACATGAAACATGAAACATGAAACCATGAAACCATGAAACATGAAACATGAAACATGAAACATGAAACATGAAACCATGAAACCATGAAACATGAAACATGAAACCATGAAACCATGAAACATGAAACAATGGAACCATGAAACGATAGTTACGGCTGTAACTACGGTTCTATTTCGTCCCTACTGACCGCCAGAGGCGGTGCTTTAGCACTGGATATGTCCATCGCGCGCATGCGCAGCTCGAGTACCAATAACAACAAAGTCACCTGTGACCCACGTGACACCGGCTATATCAGCCGGTATTGTCAGAGGATCTGTTCCCCGAATCTTCTCGCGAGCACACAAGAATTCTGAGTGACAGGGAACTCTGGCGGTCATCCGGGACTCATAGCACCGTAGTTACAGCGTAACTATCGTTCTACTTCGTCCCTACTGACCGCCAGAGGCGGTGCTTTAGCACTGGATGACCTATACCAACAATGTCATGAAGAATCCAAGCCCTTGCTCACCACTGGAAGCAGCGGAGCTCGGCAATAGGACCACACCCAAAGAATGGGGAGTGGCGACATTGACCTGGTGACAACTGGAGAATGTGCCAGAAGACGCCCACGACGCCGCAGCGCAGACGGTCTCCAGGGGCACCCCTCTCAGGGCACCCCAATATGTTGAGATGCTCCTTGTAGAGTGGCATCTCAGCCTGGTGGCAGGGGGCGGCCACTGGCCCCGTAAGCCTGTGAGATGGTATCGACAACCCAGTGGGGCAGCCACTGGTTAGAGGGCCTAACCTCCTTTAGTGCCGCCAGGGCAAACTCAAGAGTTGCTCCTCCTGCCGTATGCAGGCAGTAGCCTTGATATACGCCCTTTGGGCACCCCCCGGGCACAGCCACTTCGATGTGCCGTACTCCTGAATGTCAAAGCGTGCCAGCTGGGCAGGCTGATTGAAGTGAGTTTGTGGAAGGACCCCGCGCGGGGAATGCCACATTTGCCCAAAGGGCAACGCCTGAGAGTCTCACCTCGGGCATGTATTGTTTATGGAGAGGACATGCAACTCCCCGACTCACTTCCCTGAGACTATGGCAAGCAGAAATGCTGCCTTCGTGGGCAGCCACCTGAGCCCCACCTGGGCCAGGGGCTCGAAGGGAGGAGATGATGGGGCATCCGGCAGCAAGGGCAGGTCCCAAGCCGGAGCCCTCGGGGTGCTAGGGGGACGCTGCCGTAAAGCCCCTCTCATAAAGAGGGACACCGACCTGTGGCACCCCGCCATGGCGCCGTCGACCCGAACATGTCGGGCAGATTCGCAGCCACATGAATTCAGAGTGGAGTGAGAACGTCCACTATCTAGAAGGGACTGTTGTCTAAGCAACAATGTACATGCTGTCCCCAAGGAACACGCACATTCTTGCCCCCCAGTTGGGGTAGAAAGTGCGTGAGTGCAAGCTGCACGGCCCGAAGCTCCAGCACCCGGCGCGCACTCTGCTGGGCAGACCACTGACCCTGAACGGTCCTGCCCTGCCGCACTGCACCCCACCCTGAGAGACATGCACCTATGGTGATGGTCTCCTGGCGGGATGGGATGGCGCCCATGGGCACGCCTACCAGAGATAGGCCCTGCCCATCCAGCGTGACGGAGAGTGGAGCACTGCTGCGACACCCTGACTTCACTGTGCCTGTGCCACTGGGCGTCCAAGTGAAGGCTGTTCAGCCACATCTGCATGGGGCACAACGACAGCGGGCCTAAGGGCCCAGCGGCCGAGGCAGCTGCCAGTCTGCCCAAGGGCCGGAGGAACTGAATATAAGGCACCCTCTTGCCCGGTCCACGTGGAAGTAGGCATCCCTCGGTTGGGAACCACTCCACCTGTGCGTATGCAGTAGTCAGCATATAGAATGGCAGCACCTTCAGGAATCTGTTGATTCCTCTGAGGTCCAAGATCGGGCGAAATCCGCCGACTTTCTTGCTCACGAGAAAGTATGCCGAGTAGAAGCCCCTGGCTAAGCAGAGGGTCTTACTGGGTTGATTGCGTCCTTGGACAAAAGGACGGACAACTCTTGGCCCAGAGGTAGGGCCCCTGCCGGATCGCTGACGACTGTCAATTAGACCCAGCCGAAGGCTAGGGGCCGGAGCTGCGGTCCGTACCCCTGGGTTAAGGTGAAAACCACCCAAGGGACGGAAGTACAGACTGCCCAGAAACTGAGCTGCTGCTGGGAAAGCAGCCGCCGACCACCCCCGGGATTCCAGAGCCCAGCCCCCCGGACCCTGGAGCCTCTTGGGGGGTTCCGGTAAGGCTCTGAGGCACGAGGCCGCCTGGAAGGCGGGCGACATGGGGCACGAAAGTAATTGGGAGGCGGTTGAGTGGGCCGCTAAGACCTCTGCAGACCACCCCTGTAATCCGGCAGCTGAGTGCGGCTGCTAGAGCGGCCCCTGGGCCTGCTGGGAGTGGGCACAGGTCTGCGAGGACCCGAGTGCTGCTGCCTGGTCTGCCTAGCTTGGGCGGCACGCTCCAGTGCCTCCAGGGCAGCTGACCTAAACAGCTCACCCCCCAACCGAAGGAGGGGGGGGGGAGCGCCCGCTAGCAGCCCCTACACCGGGCCCAGGCTGAAGAGGCGACTTCATCATGCCCCTATCAGCAGCTAGCCGATCCACTTTAGAGGACAGCCTGTTTCTAGTCCTTCTATTGGGGGGAGCACACAGCCATCGCTCCCTCAAGTCGCCGGGAACGGCTGAATTGATCTGGAGGAGGACGTGACAAGGAGAGGTGTCTGTTGGCTGCTGCCAGACGTTCCACCTCAGTGATTCGAGCCACTCTGAGCACCCGAGGCATGCAGCTACAGCTCATGCAGGCGTTTACCGTGAGAACCTCCCTCAGATGCTCGAATTTCGTCCCCACTGACCGCCTGAAGCGGCCGAGGCAGGAGGGGCAGCGGTCGTGGCCGTCCTCGGGCTCAAGAGAAACCCTACAGGCGCTACATGAATGAACCATTCTGTAGGTAGCCAGATGCAGCGTAGCCGGGAGCGGGTGCGGGAACCCAGCCTTCACCGGCTACCTGCTTAACGGAAAGAGTAGAGCGTTGCTGCTACTCGCCCAACAGAAAGAGGGATGTAATTACACCCACGTTACGGCAGAGGGAGCGGGAGCGAGATCACTGCCTTCACCGGCTACCTGCTGAACGGGAAGAGTAGAGCGGTGCTACTACTCGCCGAACAGAAAAAGGGATGTAGCTACATCCGCATTACCGGTAGAGGGAGCGTGAGCGTGAGCACTGCCTTCACCTAGCTGGGTAAAATAAAGAAGCTAACAGTATACGCAAGACGTTAGCCGAGCGGCTGCTGCTAACGATCAAGCGAGATCAAGTCAAAAAACACATGTTTAAGACCAGATAACTAGCTTCTAAAGAATAGCACAGAGCCGTAGTTACAGCAGTAACCATGGCCAGGGCTCACACGGCATCCAACCGTAGTTACGGTATTGCCTATGGCCAGTACGTGCACAGCTTGGAACCGTAGTTACAGTAGTAATTATGGCCAGTACTTACGGCTTGGAACCGTAGTTACCATAGTAACTGTGGCCGGTGCCTAAAAGTGTCAGCCAACGGCTGCCCACTAGACAATATAATATTGGGAGGATGAAACCCTCCTTAATGGCCATACATGCAGAGCACACGGCACACGCAGTGAAGATTGTTCTCTGCATATCGTCCTAGTGCTAGGAGTCTAGTACTAGGAGCAGTAAATACAACGATATAGCGCTCCTGCAACCATACCGTGCGTTTACCGGGAGCAGCAGCGAGAGCACTGCCCTCACCGGCTGAGTTAAATAGTGAAGCTTAACCGTACATGCAAGGTGTTAGCCAAGCGGCTGCTGCTAACAATCAAGCAACCAAGTCAGAACACAATGTTAAGACCAGATAATTAGCTTCTAAGAAAGAGAACAGCGTGCATTGAACCGTGCCTGGTTACAGTAGTAACCATGGTTACAGTAGTAACCGCACATGCCGAGCACACAGCACCCGCGGGAAGATGTTCTCTGCATATCATCCTAGTGCTAGGAGTCTAGTACTAGGAGCAGTAATACAACGATCTAGCGCTACTGCAATCAAACCCTATGCTACAGGGAGCGGGAGCACTGCCCTGAGTTAATAGGCTCAACAGCAAGGTGTTAGCCAAGCGGCTGCTGCTAACAATCAAGCGACCAAGTCAGAACACAAATGTTAAGACCAGATAATAGCTTCTAGAAAATAGAAAGTACTTACCTTACTTTCTGCATCTAAACGAAAAACGGGTTTGAAGTATGACCCTCTGGGCTTCCATAGTAAATTGAATGAGGGACGCAGCCAAAGCTGGGACTCAGATGCTAATGAAGCTCGGGCACAACGCCACAAGCAGAACTTTCAAAAGAGCATAAGGGCAGCTTTATGGGAGAGGAAGCGGGAACACTGTCGTCACCAGAAAGTCTGAGCCACAAACAATAAGACGGCAATCAGGACAACTTGGCTGGGAGCGGGGACACGGCCATCACCAGCACCAAGCTGACCCAGCCTGTCTGTGGAGGCTCTGCACAGCCGGCGCAGCTCCTGGAGGACGCGTTACGACCCGCAGCCCCGACTGTCAGTCGCGAAGCTTTACGCGGCCAGCTGCTTGCAGAGAAATCCCTCAGATCAAACGTTCAAACCTGAACGCTGTAGGCTACGAGAACGTAGCCACGGTACCCTCGCGCAGCAGAAGATGAAAGGAACAGATCTTCTGACGACACCGGCTGATATAGCCGGTGTCACGTGGGTCACAGGTGACTTTGTTGTTATTGGTACTCGAGCTGCGCATGCGCGCGATGGACATATCCAGTGCTAAAGCACCGCCTCTGGCCTCTGGCGGTCAGTAGGGACGAAATAGAACCATGAAACCATGGAAACCTGAAACCATGGAAACATGAAACCTGAAACCATGGAAACATGAAACCTGAAACCATGGAAACATGAAACCTGAAACCATGGAACATGAAACCTGAAACCATGGAAACATGAAAAGTGAAACTACAAAGAATTACAAGCACAGTTGAAATGTGGTCTCTTTTGTTTGTGCATTCTGAACTAACTGCAATTTCCTTATGGATTCTTTAGAGAGCAGCAAACAGAGAACTGCACTCATCCACAGTTCCCTAGTCTCTCATGCACTCTGTGCACTTCTAAACGTGGAACCGGAGGATCTGAGTGTGTGCAGGGTGTTACCTCTGAGGCAGGTACTCCCTCTGCTCCTGCAGCCTCCTCTGCAGACTCTGTATCTCGCCCTGCAGCTGCTGCTCTCTCTCCTCCGACGCAGACACACTCAGAGACGGAGCCAGCGTCTGCAGCTCAGAGAGAGGCGTCTGCAGCGAGAGCAGCTCCTCGTGCACACCCTGAGAGGAACACAGTACACTTTAATAATAACCACGTGTAGGCATGTGCAGCTTATTGAGGGCACAGCCTGTGTTCCAGACGTGTACCTGCAGCTCCTGTATCTCAGCGCGCAGCTTGGCTCTGTCCGCTGACAGCAGCCGGCTCTCAGGGTGAGACGCTGCCTCACTCCTCTCCAGACAGGAAGTCAGGTGAGACGCTGCCTCACTCCTCTCCAGACAGGAAGTCAGGTGAGAGCGCTGTTTCTCAAACCTGGAGACACAGAGAGGTTCATCAGACCCTCATCAGACCCTCATCAGACCCTCATCAGACCCTCATCAGACCCTCATCAGACCCTCAGGACCCTCATTAGACCCTCATCAGACCCTCATCTGACCCTCATCAGACCCTCATCAGACCCTCAGGACCCTCATTAGACTCTCAGGACCCTCATCAGATTCTCAGGACCCTCATCAGATTCTCAGGACCCTCATCAGACCCTCACCAGACTCTCAGGACCCTCATCAGACTCTCAGGACCCTCATCAGACTCTCAGGACCCTCATCAGACCCTCATCAGACCCTCAGGACCCTCATCAGACCCTTATCAGACCCTCATCAGGCCCTCAGGACCCTCATCAGACCCTCAGACCCCTCATCAGGCCCCTCATCAGACCCTCAGGACCCTCATCAGACCCTCATCAGGCCCTCATCAGACCCTCAGGACCCTCATCAGACCCCTCATCAGACCCTCATCAGACCCTCATCAGACCCTCATCAGGCCCTCATCAGACCCTCAGGATACTCATCAGACCCTCATCAGGCCCTCATCAGGCCCTCATCAGACCCTCATCAGGCCCCTCATCAGACCCTCATCAGGCCCTCATCAGACCCTCATCAGACCCTCAGGATACTCATCAGACCCTCATCAGGCCCTCATCAGACCCTCAGGACCCTCATCAGACCCTCATCAGACCCCTCATCAGACCCTCATCATACACTCAGGCCCATCATCAGACCCTCATCAGGACCCTCATCAGACCCTCATCAGACCCCTCATCAGACCCTCATCAGACCCTCAGGACCCTCATCAGACCCTCATCAGGCCCCTCATCAGGCCCTCATCAGACCCTCATCAGGCCCTCATCAGACCCTCAGGACCCTCATCAGACCCTCAGGACCCTCATCAGGCCCTCAGGACCCCCATCAGACCCTCATCAGACCCTCCTCAGGACCCTCATCAGACCCTCCTCAGACCCTCATCAGACCCTCCTCAGACCCTCAGGACCCTCGTCAGGACCCCCACCTCCTCCACAGCGTCAGCAGCTCCTCCAGGCCCCTCTGAGAGTCTCTGGCCTCCTGCAGGCTCTCCTCGTATCTGACGTTCAGCTCCGTGACGCTCCTCTCTGCAGCCGGACGCTCCCTGAGCCTCCGAGCGGCCGCCTGGAGGGAGAGGAGACCCCCCCTCAGGGCCTCCTGCTGCTGCAGCGCCTCCTGCAGGAGAGACGAGAGAGAAAGTCACACACCTCACACACACCTCGTGGAGTCACACACACACCTCCTGCAGGAGAGACCACGAGAGAGAGTCACACACACCTCCTGCAGGCACACACATCTCACACACACTCACACACACCTCCTGCAGTCACACACACACCTCCTGCAGTCACACACACCTCCTATCAGTCACACACACCTCCTGCAGTCACACACACCTCACACACACCTCCTGCAATCACACACACCTCCTATCAGTCACACACACCTCACACACACCTCCTATCAGTCACACACACCTCCTGCGAGTCACACACACACACACCTCCTGCAGTCACACACACACCTCACACACACCTCCTGCAGTCACACACACCTCACACACACCTCCTGCAGTCACACACACACACACACACACACCACACACACACACACCTCCTGCAGTCACACACACCTTCTGCAGTCACACACACCTCCTGCAGTCACACACACACACACCTCACACACACCTCCTGCAGTCACACACACCTCACACACACCTCCTGCAGTCACACACACCTCACACACACCTCCTGCAGTCACACACACCACACACACACCTCCTACAGTCACACACCTCACACACACCTCCTGCAGTCACACACACACACACCTCCTGCAGTGTCACACAGTCACACAGTGTGATAGCGTGAGTAGGGGTCCCCTCACCATGTGGTCCTGCAGGGCTCTGTAGGTCTCTGAGGAAGAGGAGCAGGACTTCAGAGGAAGATGCAGCTGGTTCTGCAGATCACTGAGAGAGGAGTCCATCTGGGGGGGGGGCAGAGACACACTGAGAGCTTCACCTGGGGGGGGGACTGAGACACTTAGAGCTTCATCTGCAGAGACACTTAGAGCTTCATCTGGCAGAGACACTTAGAGCTTCATCTGGGGGGGGGGCAGAGACACTTAGAGCTTCATCTGGGGGGGGGGCAGAGACACTTAGAGCTTCATCTGGGGGGGGGGCAGAGACACTTAGAGCTTCATCTGGGGGGGGGGCAGAGACACTTAGAGCTTCATCTGGGGGGGGGGCAGAGACACTTAGAGCTTCATCTGGGGGGGGGGCAGAGACACTTAGAGCTTCATCTGGGGGGGGGGCAGAGACACTTAGAGCTTCATCTGCAGAGACACTTAGAGCTTCATCTGGGGGGGGGGCAGAGAGAGCTTCATCTGGGGGGGGGCAGAGACACTTAGAGCTTCATCTGGGGGGGGGCAGAGACACTTAGAGCTTCATCTGGGGGGGGGGCAGAGACACTTAGAGCTTCATCTGGGGGGGGGGCAGAGACACTTAGAGCTTCATCTGGGGGGGGGCAGAGACACTTAGAGCTTCATCTGGGGGGGGGGCAGAGACACTTAGAGCTTCATCTGCAGAGACACTTAGAGCTTCATCTGGGGGGGGGGCAGAGACACTTAGAGCTTCATCTGGGGGGGGGCAGAGACACTTAGAGCTTCATCTGGGGGGGGGGCAGAGGCCATGGGCAGAGACACTTAGAGCTTCATCTGGGGGGGGGCAGAGACACTTAGAGCTTCATCTGGGGGGGAGGCACTGAGAGCTTCATCTGGGGGGGAGGCACTGAGAGCTTCATCTGGGGGGGGGCAGAGACACTGAGAGCTTCATCTGGGGGGGGCACTGAGAGCTTCATCTGAGGGACACTGAGAGCTTCATCTGGGGGGGGGCACTGAGAGCTTCATCTGGGGGGGGCACTGAGAGCTTCATCTGGGGGGGGGGAGGACACTGAGAGCTTCATCTGGGGGGGGGGCAGAGACACTGAGAGCTTCATCTGGGGGGGGGCAGACACTGAGAGCTTCATCTGGGGGGGGGCACTGAGAGCTTCATCTGGGGGGGGAGGCACTGAGAGCTTCATCTGCGAGACATGAGAGCTTCATCTGCAGAGACACTGAGAGCTTCATCTGGGGGGGGGGCAGAGACACTTAGAGCTTCATCTGGGGGGGGGCAGGCACTGAGAGCTTCATCTGGGGGGGAGAGCACTGAGAGCTTCATCTGGGGGGGGGGCACTGAGAGCTTCATCTGGGGGGGGGGCGAGACATGAGAGCTTCATCTGGGGGGGGGGCAGGACTGAGAGCTTCATCTGGGGGGGGCACTGAGAGCTTCATCGGGGGGGGGGCACACTGAGAGCTTCATCTGGGGGGGGGCAGAGACACTGAGAGCTTCATCTGGGGGGGGGGCGGGGCACTGAGAGCTTCATCTGGGGGGGGGCAGGGCACTGAGAGCTTCATCTGGGGGGGGGCACTGAGAGCTTCATCTGGGGGGGGCAGGCACTGAGAGCTTCATCTGGGGGGGGGCGGCACTGAGAGCTTCATCTGGGGGGGGGGCACTGAGAGCTTCATCTGGGGGGGGGCGGCACTGAGAGCTTCATCTGGGGGGGGGCACTGAGAGCTTCATCTGAGGCACTGAGAGCTTCATCTGCTTCTGGGGGGGGGCACTGAGAGCTTCATCTGGGGGGGGGCAGGACACTGAGAGCTTCATCTGGGGGGGGGCACTGAGAGCTTCATCTGGGGGGGGGCTTCTGGGGGGGGGGCACTGAGAGCTTCATCTGGGGGGGGGGCACTGAGAGCTTCATCGGGGGGGGGACCGTGTGACAGTGAGAGTGCGTACCTGCTGCAGGCTGCAGGTGAACCTCTGCAGGTAGGTGGCGCTCTCCTGCAGCGCCTCCTCCTGCTGCTGCACGGCTCTTGATGCTCTCCCAGGACCATTCATTGCATATTTAAGTAGCCGATATTTGTCATTTTGGCTTAACGCGACTTAACGTACATAACCAGTCCGTTATTCTATATCTCCAAAAAGCTCTTTGCTCCACAGAGTTCAAACCTTATTTTAGCATCACGTATTTTCCAAAGAAGCTTTTTAAAGCTATGTTTTGAATAAAAGCCTTAAAGGTTATAAAAGTACAGTTTCAGCTCTTTTCTAATAATGTACACTGAACAAAAATATAAACGCAACCACTTTTGTTTTTGCTCCCATTTTTCATGAGATAATAATTATAATAATAATAATCCTTCTATTTATTATAGCGCTTCTCAAAGACTCTCAAAGTGCTTTACAAATACAGATTACACACACAGATCATACATGTCATGGTCATCTACTGTGGACAATACCCACAGGAGCAAATTAGGGTGAGGTGTCTTGCCCAAGGACACAACGGCCTGATAGCAGTGGGGGCGGGAGCGGGTTCGAACTGGAGTTCCCCAACGCCCCTTGATCTGATGATCAAACGCACAGACACTGCCCCACCGTCCCAGAGATGAACTCAAAGATCTAAAATATTTTCTATAAACACAAAATAACCATTTCTCTCAAATATTGTTCACAAATCTGAAAGAATGTGTGATAGTGAGCACTTCTCCTTTGCCGAGATAATCCATCCCCACCTCTCAGCTGTGGCATATCAAGATGCTGATTAGACAGCATGGTTATTGCACAGGTGTGCTTTAGGCTGGCCACCATAAAAGGCCACTCTGAAACGTGCAGTTTTGCTTTATTGGGGGGGTCTGGAAGGGTCCGAAAACCAGTCAGTATCTGGTGTGAGGGTTAGGGTTAGGGGTAGGGTTAGGGTTAGGGGTAGGGTAATGTTGTGAATCGAGTGGCCCATGGTGGTGGTGGGGTTATGGTATGGGCAGGCGTATGTTATGGACGACGAACACAGGCCACTCGATTCACAACATTACCCTCCCCCTACCCCTCACACCAGATACTGACTGGTTTTCGGACCCCCCCCTGATAAAGCAAAAATTCACGTTTCAGAGTGGCTTTTATTGTGGCCAGCCTACATTTTCAGATTTGTGAACAATATTTGAGAGAAATGGTTATTTTGTGTTTATAGAAATGTTTTAGATCTTTGAGTTCATCTCACGAAAAATGGGAGCAAAAACAAAAGTGTTGCGTTTATATTTTTGTTCAGTGTAGCTGATCTAAGAATCTAACAGATAGTCACAAATCAAAGTTGACAATCATATGAAACAAAGGCAAGGAATCTTCACAAAAGTAGTTATCTCACAAACTGTAGGCCTCATATCACGTTTTCATTAAGTGGTGGTAAAACCAGATTCCCAGATTAAGAATAAGGAATACTTGTGAGACCATAACAACCGTTATGCCTTTCTTTAAGTATTTAAAAGTAATATAACTTCATATGTCTTATGTGAGAATGTACTGAAAGAGATGAATATGTACTTGCAACTAAACCCTGTGACACGCACACACACACACGCACACGGAGAGAGAGACCAAGAGACACACACACACACACACACACACACACAGAGAGAGAGACAGAGAGAGAGAGACACACACACGGAGAGACAGACAGACAGACAAACGCACGGAGAGACAGACAGACACACACACACACACACGGAGAGACAGACACACACACACACTCACACACACACACAATCCTTATGATGTAATGTCTCTCTAATGATTGAATGAGCACCGAGACATCACCGCATATTATAACTGTGATATCAGAGGTGGAAAGTAACGAAGTACAAGTACTCAGGTGCTGTACTTAAGCAATTGCACTTCACTTCAGTATTTCCATGTTATACTACCTCGCACTTCTACTCCAATACATGTATTTGTCAAGATACTTTTGCAAAATATCAATCAACTCTGATATATAATTATAGGGTAATATATCCAGGAGAAGTACTTTGGCCCCACCTTTCATTCTGAAATGATAACACACAAGGAGTACTTTTACTTTGGTACTTTAAGTTGACTTGTACCAGAGTATTCCTA
>CM070494.1:39513081-39580581 GCA_036324585.1 Champsocephalus esox
CGCCAGCACCCCCTCTTTACTCATCAAGCCTTATACTGTGACCGCGTCCCTGTCCTTACTCAGAAGCCCACGTTGAACCCCATTGATATTTTTACTCTCAACTCATAGTTTTATCTGAAGTTAGCAGTCAGGGTTTGAGGCGAGGACCCATAGTTACTGGTCTGTTTACAGAGATCCAGAGGTGGATGTGAGGTAGGGAGGACCCATATAGTGCTGGGTCCTACAGTCAGGGTTTGGTCCCTAATGTATGAAAGGAGCCATTTGGGTAACCCTATTAGTGACGGGTCCTACAGACAGGTGAAGGAGGACCCATAGTTACTGGTCCTACAGACAGGTGAAGGAGGACCCATAGTTACTGGTCCTACAGACAGGTGAAGGAGGACCCATAGTTACTGGTCCTACAGACAGGTGAAGGAGGACCCATAGTTACTGGTCCTACAGACAGGTGAAGGAGGACCCATAGTTACTGGTCCTACAGACAGGTGAAGGAGGACGCACCTGCGCTGTCAGACTTGATGTAAACCTCCGCAGATCGCTTCAGGTCCGAGTAGATCATCTCGTACTGATCGAAGAACCGCTGGCCTTCCACAAACGTCTGCGGGAGAATCAGATCAAGATATTAGAGTTACCCAGAAGGCCATTCTTCCTTATCTTTAACACTTTCACTTTCAATCAATCAATCAATCAGTCAATGTTTATTTATAGCTAATATCACAAATGTTACATTTGTCTCAGTGGACTTCACAGTGTGACAGAATATCAGTATGACAATACGACACCCTCTGTCCTTAGACCCTGTCCTTAGACCCTCTGTCTTCAGATCCTCTGTCTCGGTCTGGGCACAGAGGGTCTAAGGACAGAGGGTCTAAGGATAGAGGTCTGAGGACAGAGGGTCTAAGGATAGAGGGTCTGAGGATAGAGGGTCTGAGGACAGAGGGTCTGAGGACAGAGGGTCTGAGGACAGAGGGTCTGAGGACAGAGGGTCTGAGGACAGAGGGTCTAAGGACAGAGGGTCTGAGGACAGAGGGTCTGAGGACAGAGGGTCTAAGGACAGGGGTCTGGAGGACCCACCAGAGGGTGCTCCTTTTTTTTTTTTTCTCTTTTTTTTCTTTTCTCTTTTTTTCTCTCTCTCTTTTTTTCTCTTTCTCTTTTTTCTCTCTTTTTTTTTCTTTTTTTCTCTCTTTTCTCTTTTTTTTTCTCTTTTTTTTTCTTTTTTTTTCTTTTTTTTCTCTTCTTTTTTTCTTTTTTTTTCTTTTTTTTCTTTTTTTTTCTTTTCTTTTTTTTTTTCTCTCATTTTCTTTCTTTTTCTCTTCTTCCTTTTTCTTTTTTTCTTTTCTTTCTTTCTTTTTTTGTTTTTTTCTTTTTCTTTCTTTCTTTTCTTTTTCTTTTTTTTTCTTTTTTTCTTCTCTTTTTTCTTCTTTATTTATTCTTTCTCTCTTTTTTTTCTATTCTTTTTTTTTCTTTTTTTTCTTTTTCTTCTTCTTTTTCTTCTCTTTTTTCTTTTTTTTTTTTTTTTTCTTTCTTTTCTTTCTTTCTTTTTTCTCTTTTCTTTCTCTTTTTTTTCTTTCTTTTTCTTCTTTCTTTTTTTTTTCCTTTTCTTCTTTCTTCTTTTTTTTCTCTTTTTCTTTTCTTCTATTTTACTTTTCTCTCTTTCTCTTTCTATATATTTTCTTCTTAAGGACCCAGTTCTTCTTTTTCTTTTTTTCTACTCTAAGGGGTCAGAGGGGTCTCTGAGGACCAGAGGGTCTCGAGACAGAGGGTCTAAGGATAGAGGGTCTGAGATAGAGGTCTGAAGACAGAGGTCTGAGGACAGAGGGTCTAAGGACAGAGGGTCTGAGGACAGAGGGTCCTGAGGACAGAGGGTCTAAGGACAGAGGGTCTAAGACAGAGGGTCTGAGGACAGAGGGTCTGAGGACAGAGGTCTGAGGACAGAGTGTCTAAGGACAGAGGGTCTGAGGACAGAGGGTCTGAGGACAGAGGGTCTAAGGACAGAGGGTCTGAGACAGAGGGTCTGAGGACAGAGGGTCTGAGGCTCCAGACTGTTCCAGAGCCTTGATGATCCATGATATGGAGTTTCATCACGGCAGCGTTAGTTTAGACGGTAGCTGCCGGGTCCCATGAGCTCAGCCCCTCCCTCTTTAAAGCTCTATCCCGAATCAGCACTTTGAACTTAGTTAGAAATCAGCGAAATGAGGTTGCTGGTCACTGTTAGGGCAGCATCATGTGGAAGGTGGCTCTCGAAATTCTGATTTGGTTGTTGTTTGGAGCGGAATCACTTCATAGAAGTGTTGTTATTCTGTGGGTCGCCCGCTGCTGCTTGAATCACAGCGTGATAGCCTGACCTCCAATTGCACCACGAGTTGTCGTTAGGTTAGGAACCTTCTAGAATCGTCCTCTCGAATAGAGATAATACCCCCTCCCACCCCCCCCCCTCCCCCCTCAAAGGTAGGTTGCAGCGCTGCCAGCTCCCATTGTGAGTCCTCTGTCTCCGGCCTTCTGCACGGTACTTAACTGAGTGTGGACTTAGACTGAGTTGGGTTATGACTGTTTGCGAAGTCTGGAAGGCATCAGAGGGACTTCAAATGCTCCCAGAACTCCAGGCGGACCAGTCGGGAGCGTGATAGAGGACGAGGACATGAAACCCCCCCCTCAACACCAACACACACACCACACCCCCCCCAATCCAAAAACACCAACACACCCCACAAAACACCCTCCTCAATTTAAACCCCTACCCCCCCCCCCTCCCCAACCAAATTCTTCTATAAATACTAATAACACACTTCATCTAACCTTTTTCATCTCTTGAATACTATCCACCTTTCACCCTCTCCCCCACCCCACATCCCCCCTCACTATGAATCCCCCACCCCCCCCCCTCACCCCCATAACTCATATGATATATTTTCCCACCACCACTCATCCATTCCACTCCCACCCCCTCCCCCCATAATAGATCAGAGAATTAACAGCATTTTTATATAGTCCCTCCGCACACCCAATGATTCACTGTGTACAACACCCCTAACTCCCCCCCCCCCCCCCCCCCTAATCCCCCATGTGTTTCACTACCTCCATACATAACAGTTCGCACACACTGTGTTTACATATATAATAACAACCTCACATGTTCCCCTCATGTCCCTCCCGCCTCTCCAAACGAGTAGCTGGGGGGAGTTTATGGTTTGTTTTGTGAGCTGGGCATATATGAGAATGAGCCCCCCCCCCCTGAATACTGTATTGGTCGAGGGGCGTTTTGGTTGCGGGGTTACAGCGTTGATTTGTGACTTGATTGTCTGGTAAGCCCTCCCCCCCCCCCCCTCGTACACCTAGACAAGTGTGTGAGAGCGCTGTTGTAGTTTACCCCCCCCATATAAGATATCTTGTGCATCACTCGACCCTTGTGGCCCCACCCCCCCCCCCCCCCCTTACCGCCCTCACACCGTCGCCATGTGGTTTGCACCGACAGCAAGCGAAACTCGTTGTCTTTATTAGCACCCTGATAGAACGTGTATCCTGTGTGTTGAAATACCCAATGCACACACCTCATCGTTGTATGTGTGGGGGTTGTAAAGTAATATAATCACCGCTCTGCTCACGGGCGCTGCAGCGCTCGGGGGGGCACGGGGACCCCGTTCACCGCTCCGGCTCTGTGGATCTGCAGGAACGGCTGCCTGTGGGTCTCCAGGTTCTTCAGCACCTCCTGCAGGAGAACAGCACCGAGCATGTGGTTCTTATGATGCGGAACAACAACAGAGGAGGAGGAGGAGGAGGAGGAGGAGGAGGAGGAGGAGGAGGAGGAGGAGGGAAGGTGGGGATAGAGCCCAGAACAATAGCTACATGTATCATCAAGAGTAGAACAACATGGACAGGGTTTCCCACAGGGCCGCCCAGGTATATTAACGGCCGCCCAGGTATATTAAACGGCCGCCCAGGTATATTAACGTCCGCCCGGGTATATTAACGGCCGCCCAGGTAGATTAACGGCCGCTCAGGTATATTAACGTCCGCCGGGTATATTAACGGCCGCCCAGGTAGATTAACGGCCGCTCAGGTATATTAACGGCCGCTCAGGTATATTAACGGCCGCCCGGGTATATTAACGGCCGCCCGGGTAGATTAACGGCCGCCCGGGTAGATTAACGGCCACCCGGGTATATTAATGGCCGCCCGGGTATATTAACGGCCGCCCGGGTATATTAACGGCCGCCCGGGTATATTAACGGCCGCCCGGGTAGATTAACGGCCACCCGGGTATATTAACGGCCGCCCAGGTATATTAACGGCCGCCCAGGTATATTAACGGCCGCCCAGGTAGATTAACGGCCACCCGGGTATATTAACGGCCGCCCAGGTAGATTAACGGCCGCCCCAGGTATATTAACGGCCGCCCAGGTATATTAACGGCCGCCCAGGTAGATTAACGGCCGCCCAGGTATATTAACGGCCGCCCAGGTATATTAACGGCCGCCCAGGTAGATTAACGGCCACCCAGGTATATTAACGGCCATCATACAGATCATAAATCAAAGCCCTTGATTGGTCTCTGTGTGTGTCATTGAAGCTCGGGATAAGCTCAGCTCAGGCGAGGTGAAGGACTCTGAGTGGTTAGATAGTTAACTTAGTCTCATTTCTCAGTGGGGCTCAGACGGTGTGGTCACCAGTTATGTAACACATATTAAGGTGAACAAAGGTAAGATACACTTTTAAAACGTGCTGCTGCCTCAAAGAGGAGCAGGGGGGAGAGGGGGAGAGGAGAGGAGGGAGAGGAGCAGGGGGGGAGGGGGAGAGGAGGAGGGAGAGGGGAGAGGAGCAGGGGGGAGAGGGGGAGAGGGGGAGCAGGGGGGAGAGGAGGGAGACAGGAGGGGGGAGAGGGGGGGAGAGGGGAGGGGGGGAGAGGGGGGGGGGAGGGGAGAGGGGGGGGAGAGAGGGGAGCGAGGGGAGAGAGGGGGAGGGGGGGGAGAGAGAGGGGGGGGGAGAGGGGGGGGGAGAGAGAGAGGGGAGGGAGGGGGGGAGAGGAGGGAGGGGGGAGGGGAGGGGAGAGGGGAGGGGAGGAGGGGGGGGGGAGGGGAGAGGGGGGGGAGAGAGGGGGGGGGGAGAGAGAGGGGGGGAGGGAGAGGGGGAGGGGAGGAGGGGGGAGGAGGGGGGGGGGAGGGAGGGGAGGGGAGGGGGGAGGAGGGGAGAGGGGGGAGGGGGAGGGGAGAGGGAGGAGGGGGAGGGGAGGGAGCGGGGGGAGAGAGAGAGGGGGGAGAGGGGGGAGGAGGGGGGAGGAGGGGGAGAGGGGGAGAGTGAGGGGGAGAGGGGGGAGAGGAGGGAGTGGAGGGGAGAGGAGAGGGGGGGGAGGGGGAGAGGGGGGGAGAGGGGAGGAGGGGGGAGGAGGGGGGGGAGGGGAGGGAGGAGGGAGGAGAGGGGGAGAGGGGGGAGGGGGAGGGGGAGGAGGAGCAGGGGGGGAGGGGGAGGGAGAGGAGGGAGAGGGGGAGGGAGGAGGGGGAGAGGGGGGAGGGAGAGGGGGAGAGGGGGTGGAGGGAGGGAGGGAGGGAGAGGAGAGGGGGAGGGGGAGAGGAGGGGGACAGAGAGGGAGAGGGGGAGGGGGAGAGGAGAGGAGGGGGAGGGGGAGGGAGACAGGAGAGGCTGGTTCAGGAGCACAGACACTCACAACTATAAATGAACCAAAAATAAATGAATAAACAAGTTTCAGTGTTTCTTCATATTGGAAATGATATGTTGTTGTTGTTGTTGTTGTTGTTGTTGTTGTTGTTGTTGTTGTTGTTGTTGTTGATGGATGGTATGTTGTTGGTTATGGCCATGATTTTATGATTATTGAAATGTATACAGTCCTGTTTCATAGAGGTGTTCCATAGATCTAGTCTCTTTATTTCCCCCTCTAAATGCACCAGATGGATGCATCTCACTCTCTCACCCGGGGGCATGCCCCTGGACCCCCTAGAGGGTCTGAGGTCGACCCCCACTAAAGACCACATGGACAGGTTCCTAATTACACTTATTAATGTGTGGGGAGTAGATTTAAAACTACAGGGCGATCACTACGGGCCCTGCCTGCACCTGCTCGCTCTGCCATCGCGTGAAGCGACCAGCAGAAAGGTTAACGTTGTTGCACGTCACCACCACTACCGCTATTTCAGATATGTGGGAAACACTGGCAGTTAATGGCTTCATGACTTCATGTCTTCATGACAACACCCAACTAACAACAACAACAACAACACGCCTTTGGGCTCTGAAACTACGGGGCGGCCGAGGACAAATACACATGCGTTAATCGCACGTTAAAATAATTAGTGGCGTTAAAAAAGTAACCTGACACATGGAGTGTGTGTGTGTGTTCCAAGTGAATCTGCGGCCCCACACCTTGTGCTGGTCCAGTTTGCGGTGCAGCTCGTTGGCCGTGTCCTCCGGCTGGTTCTTCAGACAGACGTCCTCTCGGAGGAGCGCCTCTGCTCGATGCAGCCACGCCCCGACCCCCCCCCAGGGGGCCCGGCAGGGACTGGTCCAGGTGCAGGTGCCACTCCACCAGCTGCACACACACACACGCACACACACACACACACACACACACACACACACACACACACACACACACAGTAAGATACACAGCAGAGATAATCTCTAACTCACTTCCCTCTCACTCCATCAGCCTCCCTCCCTCCCTCTCATCGGCCTCCCTCCCTCTCATCGGCCCTCCCTCCCTCTCACTCCATCGGCCTCCCTCCCTCTCATCGGCCTCCCTCCCTCTCACTTCATCGGCCTCCCTCCCTCTCACTCCATCGGCCTCCCTCCCTCCCTCTCATCGGCCTCCCTCCCTCTCACTCCATCGGCCTCCCTCCCTCTCACTCCATCGGCCTCCCTCCCTCTCACTCCATCGGCCTCCCTCCCTCTCACTCCATAGGCCTCCCTCCCTCTCACTCCATCGGCCTCCCTCCCTCTCATCGGCCTCCCTCCCTCTCATCGGCCTCCCTCCCTCTCACTCCATCGGCCTCCCTCCCTCTCACTCCATCGGCCTCCCTCCCTCTCACTCATCGCCTCCCTCCCTCTCATCGGCCTCCCTCCCTCTCACTCCATCGGCCTCCCTCCCTCTCACTCCATCGGCCTCCCTCCCTCCCTCTCATCGGCCTCCCTCCCTCTCACTCCTCGGCCTCCCTCCCTCTCACTCCATCGACTCCCTCCCTCTCACTCCATCGGCCTCCCTCCCTCTCACTCCATCGGCCTCACTCCCTCTCACTCCATCGGCCTCCCTCCCATCGGCCTCCCTCCCTCTCACTCCATCGGCCTCACTCCCTCTACTCCATCGGCCTCCCTCCCTCTCATCGGCCTCCCTCCCTCTCACTCCATCGGCCTCCCTCCCTCTCACTCCATCGGCCTCCCTCCCTCTCAGTCCATCGGCCTCCCTCCCTCTCACTCCATCGGCCTCCCTCCCTCTCACTCCATCGGCCTCCCTCCCTCTCACTCCATAGGCCTCCCTCCCTCTCACTCCATCGGCCTCCCTCCCTCTCATCGGCCTCCCTCCCTCTCACTCCATCGGCCTCCCTCCCTCTCACTCCATAGGCCTCCCTCTCTCCATCGGCCTCCCTCCCTCTCACTCCATCGGCCTCCCTCCCTCTCACTCCATCGGCCTCCCTCCCTCTCACTCCATCGGCCTCCCTCCCTCTCACTCCATCGGCCTCCCTCCCTCCCTCCCTCTCATCGGCCTCCCTCCTCTCACTCCATAGGCCTCCCTCCCTCTCACTCCATCGGCCTCCCTCCCTCTCACTCCATCGGCCTCCCTCCCTCTCACTCCATCGGCCTCCCTCCCTCTCATCGGCCTCCCTCCCTCTCACTCCATCGGCCTCCCTCCCGCTCACTCCATCGGCCTCCCTCCCTCCCTCTCATCGGCCTCCCTCCCTCTCACTCCATCGGCCTCCCTCCCTCTCACTCCATCGGCCTCCCTCCCTCTCACTCCATCGGCCTCCTCCCTCTCACTCCATCGGCCTCCCTCCCGCTCACTCCATCGGCCTCCCTCCCTCCCTCTCATCGGCCTCCCTCCCTCTCACTCCATCGGCCTCCCTCCCTCTCACTCCATCGGCCTCCCACCCTCTCACTCCATCGGCCTCCCTCCCTCTCACTCCATCGGCCTCCCTCCCTCTCACTCCATCGGCCTCCCTCCCTCTCACTCCATCGGCCTCCTCTCCTCTCACTCCATCGGCCTCCCTCCCTCTCACTCCATCGGCCTCCCTCCCGCTCACTCCATCGGCCTCCCTCCCTCTCACTCCATAGGCCTCCCTCCCTCTCACCATCGGCCTCCCTCCCTCCCTCTCATCGGCCTCCCTCCCTCTCACTCCATCGGCCTCCCTCCCTCTCACTCCATCGGCCTCCCTCCCTCTCAGTCCATCGGCCTCCCTCCCTCTCACTCCATCGGCCTCCCTCCCTCTCACTCCATCGGCCTCCTCTCCTCTCACTCCATCGGCCTCCCTCCCTCTCAGTCCATCGGCCTCCCTCCCTCTCACTCCATCGGCCTCCCACCCTCTCACTCCATCGGCCTCCCTCCCTCTCACTCCATCGGCCTCCCTCCCTCTCACTCCATCGGCCTCCCTCCCTCTCATCGGCCTCCCTCCCTCTCACTCCATCGGCCTCCCTCCCTCTCATCGGCCCTCCCTCTCATCGGCCTCCCTCCCTCTCACTCCATCGGCCTCCCTCCTCTCATCGGCTTCCCTCCCTCTCACTCCATCGGCCTCCCTCCCTCTCATCGGCCTCCCTCCCTCTCACTCCATCGGCCTCCCTCCCTCTCACTCCATTGGCCTCCCTCCCTCTCACTCCATCGGCCTCCCTCCCTCTCACTCCATCGGCCTCCCTCCCTCTCACTCCATCGGCCTCCCTCCCTCTCACTCCATCGGCCTCCCACCCTCTCACTCCATCGGCCTCCCTCCCTCTCACTCCATCGGCCTCCCTCCCTCTCACTCCATCGGCCTCCCTCCCTCTCACTCCATCGGCCTCCCACCCTCTCACTCCATCGGCCTCCCTCCCTCTCACTCCATCGGCCTCCCTCCCTCTCACTCCATCGGCCTCCCTCCCTCTCACTCCATCGGCCTCCCTCCCTCTCATCGGCCTCCCTCCCTCTCACTCCATCGGCCTCCTCTCCTCTCGCTCACAGAGAGCACGGGGACCACAGACAGAAAGTATCATGATCGTATCGCGACATTAGAGCGGCACCACTTTGAATAACAGCGAGACATCAGAGGAGGCTGAGAATCATCAGCTGCAGTAACGGCCCCCAGTGGTGTTACTATAATACACACATATACACAGTGTGTGTGTATAAGTACCCGTGCAGAGACCCTGTCCCAGGCCTGCTTCAGGAGAGCCTGGTCCACGGAGAGCTTCCCCTCTCTGCCGATTGGCTGCAGCAGCGGCTCGCTCTGCTTCCTCTTCATCTCAAAGTGCGCTCTGAAGCTCTTGAACTCCTGGGGCAGGAAGAGGAGACGTATTCAATACACTGTCTACCTTCACGACTACGTGCAGCGGGGAGTCTGCCGCGTGATGCGACCGCCTGCTCCCGGGGATATGGAACTGCTCGTGTTCAGTCGTGTTGTCGTGCGGCCGGGTTCATCGTATCTGTTCCTCGGCCTCCAGGGCGAATACAGGCCTCTCTTTTCTCCTAACTCGTGTGAACTCATCGGAGTCTGGATTTAAATGATAATATAACGTGCGGTGAGACGTACGATGTGGACGTGTATAATATAACGTGCGGTGAGACGTACGATGTGAGCATAGATAATATAACGTGCGGTGAGACGTACGATGTGGACGTATATAATATAACGTGCGGTGAGACGTACGATGTGAGCATGGATAATATAACGTGCGGTGAGACGTACGATGTGGACGTATATAATATAACGTGCGGTGAGACGTACGATGTGAGCATGGATAATATAACGTGCGGTGAGACGTACGATGTGAGCATGGATAATATAACGTGCGGTGAGACGTACGATGTGAGCATGGATAATATAACGTGCGGTGAGACGTACGATGTGAGCATGGATAATATAACGTGCGGTGAGACGTACGATGTGGACGTGTATAATATAACGTGCGGTGAGACGTACGATGTGGATAATATGACGTGCGGTGTCTCCCACCTGGTACTTGTCGGTGAGGCTCCCCTCGCTGCCCTGCGCCCGCAGCACCTCCCTCTCCAGCTGGTCCAGGAACACCTTCAGCTCTCGCAGCATCTGGCGCTCCTCTCGCTGCAACAGGAAGCACTATCAGCACCGAGCACACGCTGCGTTTCTATAGAACTACAATATCACAGCTCTCACTCAGTCTGTGACCAGGAGGAGGAGAGGAGGAGGAGGAGGGGGAGGAGGGGGGGAGGAGGAGGAGGGAGGAGGAGGGGGAGGAGGAGGAGAGGAGGAGGGAGGGGGAGGAGGGGGAGGAGGAGAGGAGGGGGAGGAGGAGCAGGAGGAGGAGGAGGAGGGGGAGGAGCAGGAGGAGGAGGAGGAGCAGGAGGAGGAGCAGGAGGAGGAGGAGGAGGGGGAGGGGGAGGAGGAGGAGAGGAGGAGGAGGGGGAGGGGGAGGAGAGGAGGAGGAGGAGGAGGAGCAGGAGGGGGGAGGAGGAGAGGAGGGGGAGGAGGAGGAGGAGGAGGAGGAGGGGGAGGAGGAGGAGGAGGGGGAGGAGGGAGGAGGAGCGGGAGGGGGAGGAGGGAGAGGAGGGGAGAGGGGGAGGAGGAGGGGGAGGAGGAGGAGGAGAAGGAGGAGGAGGAGCAGGAGGGGGGGAGGAGGAGAGGAGGGGGAGAGGAGGGAGGGAGGAGGGGAGGAGGAGGGGAGGAGGAGGAGGAGGGGGAGGAGAGGAGGAGGAGGGAGGGGAGGAGGGGAGGAGGAGGAGCAGGGAGGAGGAGGGGGAGGGAGGAGGAGGAGGAGGAGGGGGAGGAGAGGGAGGAGGAGGAGGAGGAGCAGGAGGAGGAGGGGGAGAGGAGGAGGGGAGGAGGAGCAGGAGGAGGAGGGGAGGGAGGAGGGGGAGCAGGAGGAGGAGGAGGAGGAGCAGGAGGAGGAGGGGGAGCAGGAGGAGGAGGGAGGAGGAGGAGCAGGAGGAGGAGGGGGGGAGCAGGAGGAGGAGCAGGAGGGAGCAGGAGGAGGAGCAGGAGGAGGAGGGGGAGCAGGAGGAGGAGGAGGCAGGGAGGAGGAGCAGGAGGAGGAGGGGGGAGCAGGAGGAGGAGCAGGAGGAGCAGGAGGAGGAGCAGGAGGAGGAGGGGGAGCAGGAGGAGGAGCAGGAGGAGGAGGGGGAGCAGGAGGAGGAGCAGGAGGAGGAGGGGGAGCAGGAGGAGGAGCAGGAGGAGCGGAGGAGGAGGAGCAGGAGGAGGAGGGGGAGCAGGAGGAGGAGCAGGAGGAGCAGGAGGAGCAGGAGGAGGAGGGGGAGCAGGAGGAGGAGCAGGAGGAGGAGGAGGGGGGAGCAGGAGGAGGAGCAGGAGGAGGAGGGAGGAGGAGGGAGGGGGGAGCAGGAGGAGGAGCAGGAGGAGGAGGAGGAGGAGGGGGAGCAGGAGGAGGAGCAGGAGGAGGAGGAGGAGGAGGGGAGGGGGGGAGCAGGAGGAGGAGCAGGAGGAGGAGGAGCAGGAGGAGGAGCAGGAGGAGGAGCAGGAGGAGGGGGAGCAGGAGGAGGAGGAGGAGGAGGAGGAGGAGGAGGGAGGGGGAGCAGGAGGAGGAGCAGGAGGAGGAGGAGGAGGAGGGGGGGAGCAGGAGGAGGAGCAGGAGGAGGAGGAGGAGGAGGAAGATTTTACCTGATAAATAAAGATTTTGAATTGAGAGAAACATACCTCGAGCATTTGCTCTATATCTCCAGGACAGAACTATCCAGGAAGAAGCAGACAGAGAAGCGTTAGAGAAGAAGAGGAGGAGGAGGAGGAGGAGGAGGAGGAGGAGGAGGAGGAGGAGGAGGAGGAGGAGGAGGAGGAGGAGGAGCCCAGAAGCAGCTTCATGTGCAACAAAATAAAAGTCACCATTCATTACAGCGAGAAACAGAATCAGTTTTTCAACGGTCCTTGAACTGTGTTCTAAATCAGGGTGTCCAAACTACGGCCCGGGGGCCAAATGCGGCCCGCAGACCATTTTGAAGCGGCCCTCGTCCGTGTGTCTGTGAGCGGCCCTCGTCCGTGTGTCTCTGAGCGGCCCTCGTCCGTGTGTCTCTGAGCGGCCCTCGTCCGTGTGTCTCTGAGCGGCCCTCGTCCGTGTGTCTCTGAGCGGCCCTCGTCCGTGTGTCTGTGAGCGGCCCTCGTCCGTGTGTCTGTGAGCGGCCCTCGTCCGTGTGTCTCTGAGCGGCCCTCGTCCGTGTGTCTGTGAGCGGCCCTCGTCCGTGTGTCTGTGAGCGGCCCTCGTCCGTGTGTCTCTAAGCGGCCCTCGTCCGTGTGTCTGTGAGCGGCCCTCGTCCGTGTGTCTCTGAGCGGCCCTCGTCCGTGTGTCTGTGAGCGGCCCTCGTCCGTGTGTCTCTGAGCGGCCCTCGTCCGTGTGTCTCTGAGCGGGCCCTCGTCCGTGTGTCTCTGAGCGGCCCTCGTCCGTGTGTCTGTGAGCGGCCCTCGTCCGTGTGTCTCTGAGCGGCCCTCGTCCGTGTGTCTGTGAGCGGCCCTCGTCGTGTGTCTGTGAGCGGCCCTCGTCCGTGTGTCTCTGAGCGGCCCTCGTCCGTGTGTCTGTGAGCGGCCCTCGTCCGTGTGTCTGTGAGCGGCCCTCGTCCGTGTGTCTCTAAGCGGCCCTCGTCCGTGTGTCTGTGAGCGGCCCTCGTCCGTGTGTCTCTGAGCGGCCCTCGTCCGTGTGTCTGTGAGCGGCCCTCGTCCGTGTGTCTCTGAGCGGCCCTCGTCCGTGTGTCTGTGAGCGGCCCTCGTCCTTGTGTCTGTGAGCGGCCCGCGTCCGTTGTGTCTGTGAGCGGCCCTCGTCCGTGTGTCTCTAAGCGGCCCTCGTCCATGTGTCTCTAAGCGGCCCTCGTCCGTGTGTCTGTGAGCGGCCCTCGTCCATGTGTCTCTGAGCGGCCCTCGTCCATGTGTCTCTAAGCGGCCCTCGTCCGTGTGTCTCTAAGCGGCCCTCGTCCGTGTGTCTGTGAGCGGCCCTCGTCCGTGTGTCTCTGAGCGGCCCTCGTCCATGTGTCTGTGAGCGGCCCTCGTCCGTGTGTCTGTGAGCGGCCCTCGTCCATGTGTCTGTGAGCGGCCCTCGTCCGTGTGTCTCTAAGCGGCCCTCGTCCGTGTGTCTGTGAGCGGCCCTCGTCCGTGTGTCTGTGAGCGGCCCTCGTCCGTGTGTCTGTGAGCGGCCCTCGTCCGTGTGTCTCTAAGCGGCCCTCGTCCGTGTGTCTGTGAGCGGCCCTCGTCCGTGTGTCTGTGAGCGGCCCTCGTCCGTGTGTCTGTGAGCGGCCCTCGTCCGTGTGTCTCTGAGCGGCCCTCGTCCGTGTGTCTGTGAGCGGCCCTCGTCCGTGTGTCTGTGAGCGGCCCTCGTCCGTGTGTCTGTGA
Organism: Champsocephalus esox; assembly: GCA_036324585.1. Lineage (NCBI taxonomy): Eukaryota > Metazoa > Chordata > Actinopteri > Perciformes > Channichthyidae > Champsocephalus > Champsocephalus esox. Next base: position 39,526,563 of record CM070494.1, read on the forward strand.
GCGGCCCTCGTCCGTGTGTCTCTAAGCGGCCCTCGTCCGTGTGTCTGTGAGCGGCCCTCGTCCGTGTGTCTCTGAGCGGCCCTCGTCCGTGTGTCTGTGAGCGGCCCTCGTCCATGTGTCTGTGAGCGGCCCTCGTCCGTGTGTCTGTGAGCGGCCCTCGTCCGTGTGTCTGTGAGCGGCCCTCGTCCGTGTGTCTGTGAGCGGCCCTCGTCCGTGTGTCTGTGAGCGGCCCTCGTCCGTGTGTCTGTGAGCGGCCCTCGTCCGTGTGTCTGTAAGCGGCCCTCGTCCGTGTGTCTGTGAGCGGCCCTCGTCCGTGTGTCTGTGAGCGGCCCTCGTCCGTGTGTCTCTAAGCGGCCCTCGTCCGTGTGTCTGTGAGCGGCCCTCGTCCGTGTGTCTGTGAGCGGCCCTCGTCCGTGTGTCTGTGAGCGACCCTCGTCCGTGTGTCTGTGAGCGGAATCAGTGATCACCTCGTCCTGCTGCCCGTCCGCCTCACAGAGCCCAGGGTTGGGGTAATGTTTGAGGAACTGAGCCACGTACGTCATGATGGACTTCTCATCCGGCTTGTCCACGTCCACATCTGGAGAGACACAGAGAACACGTTCACATTTACCCTGAGCAGGGAACCAAGTCTCTCTCCCCATGGGCTCAGCAGCAGGGCAGGTGTGGCAGTGACTAACTCAAGTCCTCCTCCAGCAGAGCAGCAGGAATATATAATAGGACATAAACTCATAAAACAGATCAAAGAGTGAAGGGGATGTTTTGAGATGTGAAAGTAAATACAAATCAAATAGAAATAGTTCAAGAAGAGTCTGTATACAAGTAAATGAATATGATATATAGATCAATAAGATGCAACAGATGAATGTTCTGGATGCTCTGCACAGGGTTCAGGTCAATATGAACTAAACCAGCCACGGCAGCCTGAGAGCAATTATCCTCCGTCTGCCCCGGTGTGTTCTGTGGATCAGGATGAAGCTCCAGAGAGGTTCGGATCAGTGTGATAAAACATCTCTCTGCAGAGAGGCTGCAGAGAGGCTGCAGACAGACTGCAGAGAGGCTGCAGACAGACTGCAGACAGACTGCAGACAGGCTGCAGACAGACTGCAGACAGGCTGCAGACAGGCTGCAGAGAGGCTGCAGAGAGGCTGCAGAGAGGCTGCAGACAGACTGCAGAGAGGCTGCAGACAGACTGCAGACAGACTGCAGACAGGCTGCAGACAGACTGCAGACAGGCTGCAGACAGGCTGCAGAGAGGCTGCAGAGAGGCTGCAGAGAGGCTGCAGACAGACTGCAGACAGGCTGCAGAGAGGCTGCAGAGAGGCTGCAGACAGACTGCAGACAGACTGCAGACAGACTGCAGACAGACTGCAGACAGGCTGCAGAGAGGCTGCAGAGAGGCTGCAGACAGACTGCAGACAGGCTGCAGAGAGGCTGCAGAGAGGCTGCAGAGAGACTGCAGACAGACTGCAGAGAGGCTGCAGAGAGGCTGCAGAGAGGCTTCAGACAGACTGCAGACAGGCTGCAGACAGACTGCAGAGAGACTGCAGACAGACTGCAGAGAGACTGCAGACAGACTGCAGACAGACTGCAGAGAGGCTGCAGACATACTGCAGAGAGACTGCAGACAGACTGCAGACAGGCTGCAGAGAGGCTGCAGAGAGACTGCAGACAGACTGCAGAGAGGCTGCAGAGAGGCTGCAGAGAGGCTTCAGACAGACTGCAGAGAGACTGCAGACAGACTGCAGAGAGACTGCAGACAGACTGCAGACAGACTGCAGAGAGGCTGCAGACAGACTGCAGAGAGACTGCAGACAGACTGCAGAGAGACTGCAGACAGACTGCAGACAGACTGCAGAGAGGCTGCAGACAGGCTGCAGAGAGGCTGCAGAGAGACTGCAGACAGACTGCAGAGAGGCTGCAGAGAGGCTGCAGAGAGGCTTCAGACAGACTGCAGAGAGACTGCAGACAGACTGCAGAGAGGCTGCAGACAGACTGCAGACAGACTGCAGAGAGGCTGCAGAGAGGCTGCAGAGAGGCTGCAGAGAGGCTGCAGACAGACTGCAGAGAGGCTGCAGAGAGGCTGCAGACAGGCTGCAGAGAGGCTTCAGAGAGGCTGCAGAGAGGCTGCAGAGAGGCTGCAGAGAGGCTGCAGAGAGGCTGCAGACAGACACTGGGCAGCACGGGAACGCAGCATCAATCTGTAACTACAACCACTTCAGAGGAAACACTACAGATATCAGCATGAACCCCCACCCCATTACAACAAAGGCCTACACTGAAGAACTGAACCGTTGACTTTCATTGATCGTATTATCAAAGCCAAAAAAGTCAAAGTCAACTTTAACGTCAATCTGACTCAGTGAGACGGACAGAGAGACCAATGACGTTGACTTCAACGGGTTTCACGTAACTGCATTACGTTAGTCAGCAATGATATGAACTTAACATGCTGGATCAGTACTTTCATCTCCCCTCAGACAGTCATGTGAACTGTGTTGAAGTCACGGTTCAGCTCTTCGGTGTATCTTCTTAACGCGGCTCAGCATTTGGGGCAAATGTCCTTTTCTTTTCGTGTCAGTAGTTTACGGTTCAGTGATGTCACTCTTTCTCTTTGTTTACACCTTGTTGTTAATGTTGTTATTGTTCTGTCACACCTTTGGGCTGCGTCCAGCATCAAAGGTGCAAAATGAATCAAGTGTATTATTATGTTATTACTGACTAACAGTTAGTTCCTCCAACAAGCTTTTTCTGACATGTTGTGAAGATATTTCAAAGAGATATCTGCAGACAAGGACAGACTTAGTGGAATAACGTCGTGGACAAAGCGCGGCTAGTGGAGCTGTGTGTTCGAGGAGGTGTACCTTCAGGGTCCAGCAGGCGGGGGATGCCCAGCTGGTTCTCTGCCAGGGAGAAGGCCTCCTCCAGGTTCTCCCTGTTGCTCCTCCTCCTCACCTCCTCCATGTCCACCAGGTCAGGTCTGATGGAGTGGACCACGGACTGGAAGAGCACTCCGTCCCTCCAGCTGGGCCCGAAGTCCTTCACCTGGAGACCGTGGAACCTGAAACACACACACACACACACACACACACACACACACACACACACACACACACACACAGGGGAAGGTTATGGACACACACACACACATCTCCCCTGGTACCTCCTCTGATGTCTAACCCCACAGTGAGTCGATGTCCCTTACTGTGCGGCGTTGCTCTGAACCCATCGCAGCAGGGCCTTCTTGGCGCCGCCCTGGAAGCGCTGCACCACCTTCCTCTTCATGGGTGGGGGGCTGCCGGCCTCACTGCTCTCCACTGAGGAACTGCTGGTGGAGAGGGGCTGCAGGGAGGTCAGGTTACTGGTCAGCTCCTCGATCTGAGTAGAGGGGGGGGAGGGGGGGAGTGGGGGGGGAGAGGGGGGGAGAGGAGGGGAGAGGAGAGGAGGAGAGAGGAGAGAGAGAGGAGAGAGCAGAGAGGAGTGGAGAGAGGAGAGAGGAGAGAGAGGATAGAGAGGAGAGAGGAGAGAGAAGAGAGAGGAGGGGAGAGGGGGGAGAGGGGGAGAGAGGAGAGAGGGGGAGAGAGGAGGGGAGAGGAGGGGGATAGGGGGGGAGAGGGGAGAGAGGCGGAGAGAGAGAGGAGGGGAGAGGAGAGAGGAGGAGAGAGAGAGGGGGGGAGAGAGGGGGGGAGAGGAGGGAGGAGAGGGGGGGAGAGGAGGGGGAGAGAGGAGGGGAGAGAGGAGGGGGAGAGGGAGAGAGGAGAGGAGAGAGGAGAGAGAGGATAGAAAGGAGAGAGGGAGAGAGAAGAGAGAGGAGGGGGAGAGAGGGGGGGAGAGGAGGGGAGAGGAGAGGAGGAGGAGAGAGGAGAGAGAAGGAGAGAGCAGAGAGGAGTGGAGAGAGGAGAGAGAGGATAGAGAGGAGAGAGGAGAGAGAAGAGAGAGAGGAGGGGAGAGGGGGGGAGAGGAGAGAGGGGGGAGAGAGGAGGGGAGAGGAGGGGATAGGGGGGAGAGGGGAGAGAGGCGGAGAGAGGGAGAGAGAGAGAGGAGAGAGGAGGAGAGGAGAGAGGAGACCAGGTCAGCAACAGGAGACATCTTTCACAGAAGGGGTTTTCCTCATTCGTTCATTCCTCCAGAACTCCAACAACCCGATCAGGGTTTACGTTTTCTCAAAGTGTTCATAACAAAATGAAATCTGAATTTCAATCAAATTCGCTTTGTTGAAATAAAAGCTCAGCATGAAGCGATCGAGCGCTCAGGGTTCCTCATCCCGCCGCACCTGGAAGTAGAGGATGACGGTCCATACCAGCCCGAGGACGATGGACGGGCGTCCGTCTGCGATGTCGGTCGCGTGGACGTTCACCAGTTTGATCTGAAACACAAACAAAGAGGGTTATTCTGGGGAACATGAATATCCACGCTGAGCCAAGCGGGCTTTCTGCGTGCGCTCAGACGGGAAGCGCCAGGTTCTGAGAAAGGTTGGAAAAGTCCAAATATGAGAAAAAGTCATACAAATGTGAAAAGGTCCAAATATATATATTTTTTTAAGATCTTAGAAAAAAGTCAAATTTCTTGGAATAACACCAGAAATGGAAATGGCACATGCATCATAACATGAATAACCAACGTCTGCTCTCTTTGTTTGCTCAAACTCATCAAAGTGCGGTCTTTGATGTCATAGAGGAGCCGGAGCAGGAAGCAGAGACGGCCGCAGCGAAGACAAAGCACGCCTTGCATCGGAGCAGGAAGCAGAGACGGCCGCAGTGAAGACAAAGCACGCCTTGCATCGGAGCAGGAAGCAGAGACGGCCGCAGCGAAGACAAAGCACTGCACGCCTTGCATCGGAGCAGGAAGCAGAGACGGCCGCAGTGAAGACAAAGCACGCCTTGCATCGGAGCAGGAAGCAGAGACGGCCGCAGTGAAGACAAAGCACTGCCCGCCTTGCATCAGAGCAGGAAGCAGAGACGGCCGCAGTGAAGACAAAGCACGCCTTGCATCGGAGCAGGAAGCAGAGACGGCCGCAGTGAAGACAAAGCACTGCACGCCTTGCATCAGAGCAGGAAGCAGAGACGGCCGCAGTGAAGACAAAGCACTGCCCGCCTTGCATCGGAGCAGGAAGCAGAGACGGCCGCGGTGAAGACAAAGCACGCACGCTTGCATCGGAGCAGGAAGCAGAGACGGCCGCAGTGAAGACAAAGCACTGCCCGCCTTGCATCGGAGCAGGAAGCAGAGACGGCCGCGCGAAGACAAAGCACGCCTTGCATCGGAGCAGGAAGCAGAGACGGCCGCAGCGAAGACAAAGCACTGCGTCGCACCCTTCATCTAAAGCAGGGGGTGTCAAACTCATTCTCATCGCGGCCACATCAGCGTTATGGCTGCACTCAAAGGGCCGGTCGTGACTTTAAGACTATATAAAAATACATATATAAATATATCATATATATAAAATAATGTATTATATTACATCGTTGCCTCTGCTTTGGATTATCTCGGATAGGGTAATACCTCATAATTAACTACGTCTGAAAGCAGAAGTCGAGGGCAAGTCTCTTCAGGGCGTATGTCCCAAATGATTTAAAAAGAAAAGCCAAATTCTGAGAAAAAAGTCATATTGCAGATGCATTGTGGGACATGTAGTTTATGGGCAACGTGCTTCTGTAGCATGTGACCGTATAATAAACATATTATATTCTTTGCAAGCTCTTGTGGGGCCACATAAAATGAAGTCGCAGGCCGAATGTGGCCCCCGGGCCTCGAGTTTGACACCCCTGACCTAAAGCGTGTGCCATGTTAACATTGTGTTGAGTGTCTTTATGTCTCCGTCTCCGTCCCTGTCTCTGTCTCTGTCTCATACCTGGAAGAGTTTGTCAGTATCTGAAATGACTAGGTTAGCTACGTTAGCTAGCTAGCTCCACACCAGAAGGAGTCACGTGACCACATTGTTACAATAAGACCAGTGTGATGAAATGTTGAACTTTCACGACGCTCACAACCTGATCAATAAATGGAATGTCCCATCTGACAACAAGCCCAGCGATTCATCAACACAAGCGGTCTCGATAAACGCATCGTCAAACCGCCGAACCGAGGCTGCAGCTCCTCCGAGAGGCTGCAGCTCCTCCGAGAGGCTGCAGCTCCTCCGAGAGGCTGCAGCTCCTCCGAGAGGCTGCAGCTCCTCCGAGAGGCTGAGATCAAACCATCGAACCATGTCAAAGGGATTCTGATCAGGATGCTCACCTTCCTGCCTTCCAGGAATTTGAGCGCTGTGCGATGTTGGAGACCCAGTGGATCCTCTTCAGCTGACGGCCTTGCTCACAGGGCTGCACACACACACACACACACACACACACACACACACACACACACACACACACAAGTTAGCATGGGTTAAAACATGGCCATTCAGTCGACGTAACGACGTTATTCGGTGGAGCCGCTGGCCGCTCAGTGATCTGGTGAAAGAGTCCCGGGGGATTGAGCATAAATTAACTGGTGAGTTAAATAAGCTGCTTGAAGAGGGAATGCGTTTGATCCTGAGAGGAGGAGAGAGGAGGAGAGAGGAGGAGAGAGGTGGAGAGAGGAGAGAGGAGGAGAGAGGAGGAGAGAGGAGAGAGGAGGAGAGAGGAGAGAGGAGAGAGAGGAGAGAGGTGGAGAGAGGTGGAGAGGAGAGAGGAGGAGAGAGGAGAGAGGAGGAGAGAGAGAGGAGAGAGGAGGAGAGAGGAGAGAGGAGGAGAGAGGAGGAGAGAGGTGGAGAGAGGAGGAGAGAGGAGGAGAGAGAAGAGAGGAGGAGAGGGAGAGAGGAGAGAGAGGAGAGAGGTGGAGAGAGGTGGAGAGAGGAGGAGAGAGGAGGAGAGAGGTGAGAGAGGAGAGAGGATGAGAGAGGAGGAGAGAGGAGGAGAGAGGAGGAGAGAGGAGAAGAGAGGTGGAGAGAGGTGGAGAGGGGAGAGGAGGAGAGAGGAGGAGAGAGGAGGAGGAGGAGAGAGGAGGAGGAGGAGGAGGAGGAGAGAGAGAGAGGAGAGAGAGGAGAGAGGTGGAGAGAGGTGGAGAGAGGAGGAGAGAGGAGGAGAGAGGTGGAGAGAGGAGAGAGGAGGAGAGAGGAGGAGAGAGGAGAGAGGAGGAGAGAGGAGAGAGGAGAGAGAGGAGAGAGGTGGAGAGAGGTGGAGAGAGGAGAGAGGAGGAGAGAGGAGAGAGGAGGAGAGAGGAGAGAGGAGGAGAGAAGAGGAGAGAGGTGGAGAGAGGAGGAGAGAGGAGGAGAGAGAGAGAGGAGGAGAGAGGTGGAGAGAGGAGGAGAGAGGAGGAGAGGAGGAGAGAGGTGGAGAGAGGAGGAGAGAGGAGGAGAGGAGGAGAGAGGAGGAGAGAGGAGAGAGGAGGAGAGAGGAGGAGAGAGGTGGAGAGAGGAGAGAGGAGGAGAGAGGAGAGAGGAGAGAGAGGAGAGAGGAGGAGAGAGGAGGAGAGGGGAGGAGAGAGGAGAGAGGTGGAGGAGGAGAGAGGAGGAGAGGAGGAGAGAGGAGAGAGGAGGAGAGGGGAGGAGAGAAGGAGAGAGGAGGAGCGAGGTTCCCTTGAAGAGGGAATGCGTTTGATCCTGAGCTGTAACACAGGATGGATCCAGCCTCAGTGAGATGTGTGTGTGCGAGCTTGTTTTCATATCGTTGTGAGGACCAGTTGCAGCATCAAACCAGCGTTATGAGGACACAACATGAGCAGGATGTTCCGACAGTACACTCGGACAGAAATAGTCCCTCTTCATCATCGCCTTCACCCACTAGAAGTGCGTGTGTGTGCGTGTGTGTGTGTGTGGGTGTGTGTGTGTGTGTGTGTGTAGGTGTGTGTGCGTGCGTGTAGGTGTGTGTGCGTGCGTGTAGGTGTGTGTGCGTGCGTCTAGGTGTGTGTGTGTGTGTGCGTGTGTGTGTGGTGTAGTGTGTGCTATCGGTGTGTGTGCGTGTGGTGTGTGCGTGTGTGTGTGTGTGTGTGCGTGTGTGTGTGTGTGTGTACAGCAGCCTGTGCTGACGGCACTGAATCTATTGGATGCATTATGAACTAGAAATATGACGATGTGATTCATATTATTTACTGCAGAGCCGAGGCTCAAACCTCAAATAGATAAGGTGTTGGAGCGAGGAGAGAGGAGGAGAGAGGAGAGAGGAGGAGAGAGGAGAGAGGAGGAGAGAGGAGGGAGGAGGAGAGAGGAGAAGAGAGGAGAAGAGAGGAAGAGAGAGGAGAGAGGAGAGAGAAGGAGAGTGGAGGAGAGAGGAGAGAGGAGGAGAGAGGAGAAGAGAGGAAGAGAGAGGAGAGAGGAGGAGAGTGGAGAGAGGAGGAGAGAGGAGAGAGGAGGAGAGAGGAGGAGAGTGGAGGAGAGAGGAGAGAGGAGGAGAGAGGAGAGAGGAGGAGTGAGGAAGAGAGAGGAGAGAGGAGAGAGGAGGAGAGAGGAGGAGAGTGGAGGAGAGATTGAGAGGAGAAGAGAGGAGAGAGGAGGAGAGAGGAAGAGAGAGGAGGAGAGAGGAGGGAGGAGAGAGGAGGAGAGAGGAGAGAGGAGGAGAGAGGAGAGAGGAGAGAGGAGGAGAGGAGGAGAGGAGGAGAGAGGAGGAGAGAGGAGAGAGGAGGAGAGAGGAGAGAGGAGGAGAGAGGAGGAGAGAGGAAGAGAGGAGGAGAGAGGAGAGAGGAGAGAGGAGGAGAGAGGAGGAGAGGAGGAGAGAGGAGAGAGGAGGAGAGAGGAGAGAGGAGGAGAGTGGAGGAGAGAGGAGAGAGGAGGAGAGAGGAAGAGAGAGGAGGAGAGAGGAGGGAGGAGAGAGGAGAGAGAGGAGGAGGAGGAGAGAGGAGAGAGGAGGAGAGAGGAGAGAGGAGGAGAGAGGAGGAGAGAGGAGAGAGGAGGAGAGAGGAGAGAGGAGGAGAGAGGAGGAGAGAGGAGAGAGGAGGAGAGAGGAGAGAGGAGAGAGGAGGAGAGAGGAGAGAGGAGGAGAGAGGAAGAGAGAGGAGAGAGGAGAGAGGAGGAGAGAGGAGGAGAGTGGAGGAGAGAAGAGAGAGGAGGAGAGAGGAGAGAGGAGGAGAGAGGAGAGAGAGGAGGAGAGAGGAGGGAGGAGAGAGGAGAAGAGAGGAGGAGAGAGGAGAGAGGAGAGAGGAGGAGAGGAGGAGAGGAGGAGAGAGGAGGAGAGAGGAGAGAGGAGGAGAGAGGAGAGAGAGGAGAGAGGAGAGAGGAGGAGAGTGGAGGAGAGAAGAGAGAGGAGGAGAGAGGAGAGAGGAGGAGAGAGGAAGAGAGAGGAGAGAGGAGGAGAGGAGGAGAGAGGAGGAGAGAGGAGAGGAGGAGAGGAGGAGAGAGGAGAGAGGAGAGAGGAGGAGAGAGGAGAGAGGAGGAGAGAGGAAGAGAGAGGAGAGAGGAGGAGAGGAGGAGAGAGGAGGAGAGAGGAGAGGAGGAGAGGAGGAGAGAGGGAGAGGAGAGAGGAGGAGAGAGGAGAGGAGGAGAGGAGGAGAGAGGAGAGAGGAGAGAGGAGGAGAGGAGGAGAGAGAGACTTGGCAGAGTTCTAAAGAAAGAAAGTGCACTGCGTGAGAGGTAATCACATCCTAACGAACAACGCAAGGTGTGCGCTGTGTCCTCTCTCTGTGTCCTCTCTCTGTGTCCTCTCTCTGTGTCCTCTCTCTGTGTCCTCTCTCTGTGACCTCTCTCTGTGACCTCTCTCTGTGTCCTCTCTGTGGCTGCGCTGTGTCCTCTCTCTGTGTCCTCTCTCTGTGTCCTCTCTCTGTGTCCTCTCTCTGTGTCCTCTCTCTGTGACCTCTCTCTGTGACCTCTCTCTGTGACCTCTCTCTGTGACCTCTCTCTGTGTCCTCTCTCTGTGTCCTCCCTCAGTGTCCGCTCTCTGTGTCCTCTCTCTGTGTCCTCTCTCTGCAGCCGGAGGACGCAGAGCTCAGATGGATCTCGTGAGCGTCCTTCCTCACCAGCCTCTGTCCGGACAGAACCTCCAGCAGGGCCAGGAGCCTCACGCCGTCCTTGATGTCCTCGAACAGGTCGGTCACCTCCAGAGGCGGCTTGCACTGAAACACAGAGGTCAGAGGTGACTCGTGAGGATGCTGCCATAACACACCACACACACACACACACACACACACGAGACACACACTCAGCATGTCAGCGTTGATGCGTGATCACACTGAAGCCCTGATTTAAACACGAGTCGACTCTAAAAACTGAATACAGTAAGTTCCAGATCAAAGTTTGAGTCTGTTGAGAGGACCTGTGACGAGAGGCCTTGGGTCTGGTGGTCTGGTGGTCTGATGGTCTGGTGGTCTGATGGTCTGGTGGTCTGGTGGTCTGGTGGTCTGATGGTCTGGTGGTCTGATGGTCTGGGGTCTGGTGGTCCGGTGGTCCGGTGGTCCGGTGGTCCGGTGGTCTGATGGTCTGGTGGTCTGGTGGTCTGATGGTCTGGTGGTCTGATGGTCTGGTGGCCTTAGGTCTGGTGGTCTGGTGGCCTTAGGTCTGGTGGTCTGATGGTATACTCTTGATGAGTGAAGAGTCAGTGGAGCAGCAGCGCCTCCCAACGTCCGCCTGGCGCGCCTCACACAGGGTCAGAACAACATGGCCGCCTCGTTGAGAGAAGTCCAGGACCCGAGGCTCCGATAAGTGCCGAGTCATCCTAACGGCCGATAAGTGCTGAGTCATCTTAACGTCCGATAAGTGCCGAGTCATCTTAACGTCCGATAAGTGCCGAGTCATCTTAACGTCCGATAAGTGCCGAGTCATCCTAACGGCCGATAAGTGCTGAGTCATCTTAACGTCCGATAAGTGCCGAGTCATCTTAACGTCCGATAAGTGCCGAGTCATCTTAACGTCCGATAAGTGCGAGTCATCTTAACGTCCGATAAGTGCCGAGTCATCTTAACGTCGATAAGTGCCGAGTCATCTTAACGTCCGATAAGTGCCGAGTCATCTTAACGTCCGATAAGTGCCGAGTCATCTTAACGTCCGATAAGTGCGAGTCATCTTAACGTCCGATAAGTGCCGAGTCATCTTAACGTCCGATAAGTGCGAGTCATCTTAACGTCCGATAAGTGCCGAGTCATCCTAACGGCCGATAAGTGCTGAGTCATCTTAACGTCCGATAAGTGCCGAGTCATCTTAACGTCCGATAAGTGCCGAGTCATCTTAACGTCCGATAAGTGCCGAGTCATCCTAACGGCCGATAAGTGCCGAGTCATCTTAACGTCCGATAAGTGCCGAGTCATCTTAACGTCCGATAAGTGCCGAGTCATCTTAACGTCCGATAAGTGCGAGTCATCTTAACGTCCGATAAGTGCCGAGTCATCTTAACGTCCGATAAGTGCCGAGTCATCTTAACGTCCGATAAGTGCCGAGTCATCTTAACGTCCGATAAGTGCCGAGTCATCTTAACGTCCGATAAGTGCGAGTCATCTTAACGTCCGATAAGTGCCGAGTCATCTTAACGTCCGATAAGTGCGAGTCATCTTAACGTCCGATAAGTGCCGAGTCATCTTAACGTCCGATAAGTGCCGAGTCATCTTAACGTCCGATAAGTGCCGAGTCATCTTAACGTCCGATAAGTGCCGAGTCATCCTAACGTCCGATAAGTGCCGAGTCATCTTAACGTCCGATAAGTGCCGAGTCATCTTAACGTCCGATAAGTGCCGAGTCATCTTAACGTCCGATAAGTGCCGAGTCATCTTAACGTCCGATAACTGCTGAGTCATCGGACGTTAGGATGACTCAGCACTTGTTCTCACCCAATACACACACAATAGTGTGTGTGTGTATTAGTGTGTGTGTGTGTGTGTGTGAGTGTATTAGTGTGTGTGTGTACGTGTGTGTGTGAGTGTATTAGTGTGTGTGTGTGTGTACGTGTGTGTGTGAGTGTATTAGTGTGTGTGTGTGTGTGTACATGTGTGTGTGTGGGTGGGTGTGTGTGTGTGTGTGTGTATGAGTGTATTAGTGTGTGTGTGGGGGTGTGTGGGTGTGTGTGTGTGTGGTGATATATATATATGCATGAAGGAAGACAATGCCTGCAGAGAAATGTCCTAACCCTCCTGCTCTCCATCTGCTCACTGCCACACACACACACACACACACACACACACACACACACACACAACATGGTAGTGTATGAAGCGCAGTGTGAACACGGAGCCGCGTTGAGACCTTCACATGTTTCTCTCTATGAAACGTGTGTTGACGGTTCAAAGGGTCGCGGCGCCTCTCTCAGCAGGGAGTCTCTCTCTCAGCAGGGAGTCTGTCTCTCAGCAGGGAGTCTGTCTCTCAGCAGGGAGTCTGTCTCTCAGCAGGGAGTCTCTCTCTCAGCAGGGAGTCTCTCTCTCAGCAGGGAGTCTGTCTCTCAGCAGGGAGTCTCTCTCTCAGCAGGGAGTCTCTCTCTCAGCAGGGAGTCTCTCTCTCAGCAGGGAGTCTCTCTCTCAGCAGGGAGTCTCTCGCCCCGGTCCAGACGCTACAGAGCTGGCGCTGCGTGACGGCGCCTTGGCGTGTTTCCAGAAGGAGGCTGGGACTCTCCGTTGGTTAGAATAACGTCGTGCATCGTTCAGGAAGGAGGTCTCATCCTCTACTCTCTCAGCTTCAGTCGAACGCAGACCTGGTTCAGAGTCAGAGGCCACTGAAGAGAGGCCAGGGGACAGAGGTCCAGATGACTGTCCTTCCTCTGGTCCAGGTGACTGTCCTTCCTCTGGTCCACGTGACTGTCCTTCCTCTGGTCCAGGTGACTGTCCTTCCTCTGGTCCAGTGACTGTCCTTCCTCTGGTCCAGATGACTGTCCTTCCTCTGGTCCAGGTGACTGTCCTTCCTCTGGTCCAGATGACTGTCCTTCCTCTGGTCCAGGTGACTGTCCTTCCTCTGGTCCACGTGACTGTCCTTCCTCTGGTCCAGGTGACTGTCCTTCCTCTGGTCCAGATGACTGTCCTTCCTCTGGTCCAGATGACTGTCCTTCCTCTGGTCCAGGTGACTGTCCTTCCTCTGGTCCAGATGACTGTCCTTCCTCTGGTCCAGGTGACTGTCCTTCCTCTGGTCCAGGTGACTGTCCTTCCTCTGTCCTTCCTCTGGTCCAGATGACTGTCCTTCCTCTGGTCCAGGTGACTGTCCTTCCTCTGATCAGATGACTGTCCTTCCTCTGGTCCACGTGACTGTCCTTCCTCTGTCCTTCCTCTGGTCCAGGTGACTGTCCTTCCTCTGTCCTTCCTCTGGTCCAGATGACTGTCCTTACTCTGGTCCACGTGACTGTCCTTCCTCTGTCCTTCCTCTGGTCCAGATGACTGTCTTTCCTCTGTCCTTCCTCTGGTCCAGATGACTGTCCTTCCTCTGGTCCAGGTGACTGTCCTTCCTCTGGTCCACGTGACTGTCCTTCCTCTGGTCCAGGTGACTGTCCTTCCTCTGGTCCAGATGACTGTCCTTCCTCTGGTCCAGATGACTGTCCTTCCTCTGGTCCAGGTGACTGTCCTTCCTCTGGTCAGATGACTGTCCTTCCTCTGGTCCAGGTGACTGTCCTTCCTCTGGTCCACGTGACTGTCCTTCCTCTGGTCCAGGTGACTGTCCTTCCTCTGGTCCAGATGACTGTCCTTCCTCTGGTCCAGATGACTGTCCTTCCTCTGGTCCAGGTGACTGTCCTTCCTCTGGTCCAGATGACTGTCCTTCCTCTGGTCCAGATGACTGTCCTTCCTCTGGTCCAGGTGACTGTCCTTCCTCTGTCCTTCCTCTGGTCCAGATGACTGTCCTTCCTCTGGTCCAGGTGACTGTCCTTCCTCTGATCCAGATGACTGTCCTTCCTCTGGTCCACGTGACTGTCCTTCCTCTGTCCTTCCTCTGGTCCAGGTGACTGTCCTTCCTCTGTCCTTCCTCTGGTCCAGATGACTGTCCTTCCTCTGGTCCACGTGACTGTCCTTCCTCTGTCCTTCCTCTGGTCCAGGTGACTGTCCTTCCTCTGTCCTTCCTCTGGTCCAGATGACTGTCTTTCCTCTGTCCTTCCTCTGGTCCAGATGACTGTCCTTCCTCTGTCCTTCCTCTGTCCTTCCTCTGGTCCAGATGACTGTCCTTCCTCTGGTCCAGGTGACTGTCCTTCCTCTGATCCAGATGACTGTCCTTCCTCTGGTCCAGATGACTGTCCTTCCTCTGGTCCAGGTGACTGTCCTTCCTCTGGTCCAGATGACTGTCCTTCCTCTGGTCCAGGTGACTGTCCTTCCTCTGGTCCAGATGACTGTCCTTCCTCTGTCCTTCCTCTGGTCCAAATGACTCTCCTTCCTCTGGTCCACGTGACTGTCCTTCCTCTGGTCCAGATGACTGTCCTTCCTCTGGTCCAGATGACTGTCCTTCCTCTGGTCCACGTGACTGTCCTTCCTCTGGTCCAGATGACTGTCCTTCCTCTGGTCCAGATGACTGTCCTCTCTCTGGTCCAGGTGACTGTCCTTCCTCTGGTCCACGTGACTGTCCTTCCTCTGGTCCACGTGACTGTCCTTCCTCTGATCCAGATGACTGTCCTTCCTCTGGTCCAGATGACTGTCCTTCCTCTGGTCCACGTGACTGTCCTTCCTCTGGTCCAGATGACTGTCCTTCCTCTGGTCCACGTGACTGTCCTTCCTCTGGTCCAGATGACTGTCCTTCCTCTGGTCCACGTGACTGTCCTTCCTCTGGTCCAGATGACTGTCCTTCCTCTGGTCCAGGTGACTGTCCTTCCTCTGATCCAGATGACTGTCCTTCCTCTGGTCCAGATGACTGTCCTTCCTCTGGTCCAGGTGACTGTCCTTCCTCTGGTCCAGATGACTGTCCTTCCTCTGGTCCAGGTGACTGTCCTTCCTCTGGTCCAGATGACTGTCCTTCCTCTGTCCTTCCTCTGGTCCAGATGACTCTCCTTCCTCTGGTCCACGTGACTGTCCTTCCTCTGGTCCAGATGACTGTCCTTCCTCTGGTCCAGATGACTGTCCTTCCTCTGGTCCACGTGACTGTCCTTCCTCTGGTCCAGATGACTGTCCTTCCTCTGGTCCAGATGACTGTCCTCTCTCTGGTCCAGGTGACTGTCCTTCCTCTGGTCCAGATGACTCTCCTTCCTCTGGTCCAGATGACTGTCCTTCCTCTGGTCCAGATGACTGTCCTTCCTCTGGTCCAGGTGACTGTCCTCCCTCTGTCCTCCCTCTGGTCCAGGTGACTGTCCTCCCTCTGTCCTCCCTCTGGTCCAGGTGACTGTCCTCCCTCTGTCCTCCCTCTGTCCTCCCTCTGGTCCAGGTGACTGTCCTCCTTCTGTCCTCCCTCTGTCCTCCCTCTGTCCTCCCTCTGGTCCAGGTGACTGTCCTCCCTCTGTCCTCCCTCTGTCCTCCCTCTGTCCTCCCTCTGGTCCAGGTGACTGTCCTCCCTCTGTCCTCCCTCTGGTCCAGGTGACTGTCCTCCCTCTGTCCTCCCTCTGGTCCAGGTGACTGTCCTCCCTCTGTCCTCCCTCTGTCCTCCCTCTGTCCTCCCTCTGGTCCAGGTGACTGTCCTCCCTCTGTCCTCCCTCTGGTCCAGGTGACTGTCCTCCCTCTGTCCTCCCTCTGGTCCAGGTGACTGTCCTCCCTCTGTCCTCCCTCTGTCCTCCCTCTGTCCTCCCTCTGTCCTCCCTCTGTCCTCCCTCTGGTCCAGGTGACTGTCCTCCCTCTGTCCTCCCTCTGTCCTCCCTCTGTCCTCCCTCTGGTCCAGGTGACTGTCCTCCCTCTGTCCTCCCTCTGTCCTCCCTCTGGTCCAGGTGACTGTCCTCCCTCTGTCCTCCCTCTGGTCCAGGTGACTGTCCTCCCTCTGTCCTCCCTCTGTCCTCCCTCTGTCCTCCCTCTGTCCTCCCTCTGTCCTCCCTCTGGTCCAGGTGACTGTCCTCCCTCTGTCCTCCCTCTGTCCTCCCTCTGGTCCAGGTGACTGTCCTCCCTCTGTCCTCCCTCTGGTCCAGGTGACTGTCCTCCCTCTGTCCTCCCTCTGTCCTCCCTCTGTCCTCCCTCTGTCCTCCCTCTGGTCCAGGTGACTGTCCTCCCTCTGTCCTCCCTCTGTCCTCCCTCTGGTCCAGGTGACTGTCCTCCCTCTGTCCTCCCTCTGTCCTCCCTCTGGTCCAGGTGACTGTCCTCCCTCTGTCCTCCCTCTGGTCCAGGTGACTGTCCTCCCTCTGTCCTCCCTCTGTCCTCCCTCTGTCCTCCCTCTGTCCTCCCTCTGTCCTCCCTCTGGTCCAGGTGACTGTCCTCCCTCTGTCCTCCCTCTGTCCTCCCTCTGGTCCAGGTGACTGTCCTCCCTCTGTCCTCCCTCTGGTCCAGGTGACTGTCCTCCCTCTGTCCTCCCTCTGTCCTCCCTCTGTCCTCCCTCTGTCCTCCCTCTGTCCTCCCTCTGGTCCACTACACCAATACCACCTACCGCTCGGAGAAACGGGTCAACGGCGTCTTACTTCCAGTGAGGTGGACACATTGAATTACCCCGTGCAGCCTTTACTACTGACGAGCAGAAACTGTGTGCGTGTGTGTGCGCGCGTGCGTGTGTGTGTGCGCGCGCGTGCGCGTGTGTGTGTGTGTATAATTGTGTAACTCTTATTAATCACTAGTTGTGATATTGTATTATCTTTTATTGTTATTTTTCTTTTTAAATGGTTTTATTATTGAGTTGTTTTCATACTTTATTATTAAAGTCCTTCTGTGCCCATTGCCTGGGGTCTGAACTCTCCATGTGTTGTTGTTGTTGTTGTTATTGTTAAACTCTTACCTTGGCTAAGTGAGAGTTGATCCATTTGGTGAAGGTCCTCTTCTGCACCGCCTCCTGCTCGTCTGGAAGAGAGAGAGCAGACACACTCAATCAGAGGACTCTTTAAAGTAGAGACACTACATACTGATATACACCTGAACATCAGCAGAGAGGACTCTTTAAAGTAGAGACACTACATACTGATATACACCTGAACATCAGCAGGAGAGGACTCTTTAAAGTAGAGACACTACATACTGATATACACCTGAACATCAGCAGGAGAGGACTCTTTAAAGTAGAGACACTACATACTGATATACACCTGAACATCAGCAGGAGAGGACTCTTTAAAGTAGAGACACTACACACTGATATGCACCTGAACATCAGCAGGAGAGGACTCTTTAAAGTAGAGACACTACATACTGATATACACCTGAACATCAGCAGGAGAGGACTCTTTAAAGTAGAGACACTACATACTGATATACACCTGAACATCAGCAGGAGAGGACTCTTTAAAGTAGAGACACTACATACTGATATACACCTGAACATCAGCAGGAGAGGACTCTTTAAAGTAGAGACACTACACACTGATATGCACCTGACCATCAGCAGGAGAGGACTCTTTAAAGTAGAGACACTAGTACTGATATACACCTGAACATCAGCAGGAGAGGACTCTTTAAAGTAGAGACACTACACACTGATATACACCTGAGCATCAGCAGAGAGGACTCTTTAAAGTAGAGAGGACTCTTTAAAGTAGAGACGCTACACGCTGAAAGAGGTCACACAAGGAGATGGAATCTCTTTTGTCGCTCAGCCTCAGCTCCATGCATTATGCAACAGTTTTAACAAACACTTGATTTCTGCTGCAGCTCTCACGCCGGTCAGCTGCTGCTGCATGGGGGCCATTTCAACCCCCCCACACATGCACACACATGCGCGCGCACACACACACACACGCGCGCACACACACACACGCGCGCACACACACCGTCACGTGATGGAGGAAACAGGCAGCAGAGACGAGCAGCTAACCCTCGACAAACGCTTCATCACTGAAGCATAGCACACACACACACACACACACACACACACACACGCACACACACCCTGCCTCTCAGCGGTGTGTTGTGAAGGTGAACCCTCGTTAGCATCCCCTCCCGTTAGCTGCCCGACTCACCCCTCAGATACTGGAAGAATCCGGAGACCAGGTTCAGAGAAGACTTCCTGCCGTCCTTACGCTGATCCATCGCCCCCCCCACACACACTCTCTCTCTCACACACACACCCGCCTCTCATGAGGACCAGCGACACACAGATCTATATACGTGTGAGGATGAAAATCCACTGAGGGAAAACTGGAAATCTCTCTCCAGCAGGAAGCAAAACAGATCTGACTGCCCCTCCTCCCTGACACACACTCTCTATCACACACACTGACACACACACACACACTCTCACACACGAGCGGATCGGGTCATGGACGAGCCCTCCATCTTCCTGTGTTTCCCCCCCGGTGGAGCCATGCCTGTGTGATGCTTGGCTGCCTCTCAGCATCACAGGCTGAGCAGCAGCCAATCAGAGCGCAGCAGCAGCAGCAGCCGTGATGTCACAGCCTGCATTATCCTCAGCTGAGAGAGAGAGAGAGTGTGCGTGTGCGTGTGTGTGTGCGTGTGTGCGTGCGTGCATGTGTGCGTGCGTGTGTGCGTGCGTGCGTGTGTGTGTGTGTGTGTGTGTGTGGCAGCTGAATCAGAGCACAGGGACCAGAAACATGTGAAATATAGAATATGATGACCCGTGTTATTGTTTCATTTCTAAATCTACGGTTTGAGCTTCATCTCCAGCGGTGAGAGCAGCTCAGGGTCACAGAGGTCATGGGGAAATGAGAGCCGGTCCATCAAGAAAAAACATTACATGATAAGATAACAATTACGGCCCGTCCGCACTGCAGCGTCGAAAGCTCCAAGCTGCCCGTTCCCTTTCAACGGGGTGACGTCACGTTGCCGCGCTTTTTCGCCGAACTGAATTGTGGGTAGCAGAGCGGTCCGTCTCCGGAGTAGCCAGCGCCAGCCAATCAAATCCTGTTTCGGAAAATCTGACAGCTGAAGCCGTAGCCAATCAAACCGGGTCTGAGCTGGGAGAGATATCCCGCCGTTCATTTCTATATTTCAAAACAAGTCGGAGGAGAAACTAACTATCGCCGTAGCGATCACCCGGTTGTGTATGACCAGACCCTCTTCACCTACCGGGACACAAACCGGAGGAACCAGCATGGAGGGAGGAGGAGAGGCAGTGGGGGAAACTGGTAGGTTTCGCCTGTTTGGGGAGTTTATATATATATATATATATTGCTCGCATAAAATCCCCGGGGTTTTTTGCTCTGTATGTCGGGGGCGGGACATTCATGTGATTGGTTGTTGGTCGCGTTGCTTGAATAAAATCTCCCAGCTCCAGACAGGCCCAGCTCCAAGCTATCTTTGAAGCTGTAGTGTGGACGGGCCGTAACAATTAATAAAATATCTCAACTTTAATACAACATTAGGAGAACTCTCTCTCTCTCGTGCTGTACTATCGGCTGTACTATCTGCTGTACTATCTGCTGTACTACCTGCTGTACTATCTGCTGTACTATCTGCTGTACTACTGCTGTACTATCTGCTGTACTATCTGCTGTACTATCTGCTGTACTACCTGCTGTACTATCTGCTGTACTACCTGCTGTACTATCTGCTGTACTACCTGCTGTACTATCTGCTGTACTATCTGCTGTACTATCTGCTGTACTACCTGCTGTACTATCTGCTGTACTATCTGCTGTACTATCTGCTGTACTACCTGCTGTACTATCTGCTGTACTACCTGCTGTACTATCTGCTGTACTACTGCTGTACTATCTGCTGTACTACCTGCTGTACTATCTGCTGTACTATCTGCTGTACTATCTGCTGTACTACCTGCTGTACTATCTGCTGTACTACCTGCTGTACTATCTGCTGTACTATCTGCTGTACTATCTGCTGTACTATCTGCTGTACTACCTGCTGTACTATCTGCTGTACTATCTGCTGTACTATCTGCTGTACTACCTGCTGTACTACCTGCTGTACTATCTGCTGTACTATCTGCTGTACTATCTGCTGTACTATCTGCTGTACTACCTGCTGTACTACCTGCTGTACTACCTGCTGTACTATCTGCTGTACTACCTGCTGTACTATCTGCTGTACTACCTGCTGTACTATCTGCTGTACTACCTGCTGTACTACCTGCTGTACTATCTGCTGTACTATCTGCTGTACTATCTGCTGTACTATCTGCTGTACTACCTGCTGTACTATCTGCTGTACTACCTGCTGTACTATCTGCTGTACTATCTGCTGTACTATCTGCTGTACTATCTGCTGTACTATCTGCTGTACTACCTGCTGTACTACCTGCTGTACTACAGTACCTGCAGTATGCTGTATTCCCAGAGGTATTGTGTGTCCTGAGACCACCTGAGTATTACTTGATGTCCTCATGCTGTCACTCAGAGTCAGCTGTTCCTGAAGCTCTTAGACCACACATTTATAAAGATTCACAAATAGACATGTTTAGTTTTGAAGAGTGTTTTATAAGGACTAATAAAGAGCCGATAAGCTGCTCATATGCACGTTGATTAACAGATTGTTGATGGTTAACTTGTGTACCTAAATATAAAGTGTTTTAATGTTATTATAGTTTTCTATCTGTGTTTTTAATTATTGTTTTACTTTGATGTATGCACCACGACACCAAGTCAAATTCCTCGTACAAGTCGACTTGGAGATAAACCTGACTCGGACTCTGATCTGATCTGGCTCTGATCTGACTCTGACTCTACTCTGACTCTGATCTGACTCTACTCTGACTCTGATCTGACTCTGATCTGACTCTGATCTGACTCTGACTCTACTCTGACTCTGATCTGACTCTACTCTGACTCTGATCTGACTCTGACTCTGATCTGACTCTACTCTGATCTGACTCTGGCTCTGATCTGACTCTGGCTCTGATCTGACTCTGGCTCTGATCTGACTCTGGCTCTGATCTGACTCTGGCTCTGGCTCTGATCTGACTCTGACTCTGGCTCTGACTCTGACTGACTCTGACTCTGATCTGACTCTGATCTGACTCTGATCTGGCTCTGACTCTGATCTGGCTCTGACTCTGACTCTGATCTGACTCTGCTCTGTCTCTGATCTGACTCTGACTTTGATCTGGCTCTGATCTGGCTCTGATCTGGCTCTGACTCTGGCTCTGACTCTGGCTCTGATCTGACTCTGACTCTGATCTGACTCTGAGCTGACTCTGATCTGACTCTGACTCTGACTTTGATCTGGCTCTGATCTGGCTCTGACTCTGGCTCTGACTCTGGCTCTGATCTGACTCTGACTCTGATCTGACTCTGATCTGGCTCTGACTCTACTCTGACTCTGATCTGACTCTACTCTGACTCTGATCTGACTCTGACACTAATCTGACTCTACTCTGACTCTGATCTGACTCTGAGCTGACTCTGATCTAACTCTGACTCTGACTTTGATCTGGCTCTGATCTGACTCTGATCTGGCTCTGACTCTGGCTCTGATCTGACTCTGACTCTGATCTGACTCTGATCTGGCTCTGACTCTACTCTGACTCTGATCTGACTCTACTCTGACTCTGATCTGACTCTGACACTAATCTGACTCTACTCTGACTCTGATCTGACTCTGAGCTGACTCTGATCTAACTCTGACTCTGACTTTGATCTGGCTCTGATCTGACTCTGATCTGGCTCTGACTCTGATCTGACTCTGACTCTGATCTGGCTCTGACTCTGACTCTGATCTGACTCTGACTGACTCTGACTGACTCTGACTGACTCTGACCTGGCTCTGACTCTGACTCTGGCTCTGATCTGACTTTGATCTGGCTCTGATCTGACTCTGCTCTGTCTCTGATCTGACTCTGATCTGACTCTGATCTGACTCTGACTCTGATCTGGCTCTGAATCTGACTCTGCTCTGTCTCTGATCTGACTCTGATCTGACTCTGATCTGGCTCTGATCTGATTTGACTCTGTTCTGACTCTGATCTGACTCTGATCTGACTCTGACTCTGATCTGGCTCTGATCTGGCTCTGACTCTGATCTGACTCTGATCTGGCTCTGACTCTGATCTGGCTCTGATCTGACTCTGATCTGACTCTGACTGACTCTGATCTGGCTCTGACTCTGGCTCTGATCTGACTCTGATCTGACTCTGACTCTGATCTGACTCTGATCTGGCTCTGACTCTGATCTGACTCTGATCTGGCTCTGACTCTGATCTGGCTCTGACTCTGACTCTGCTCTGTCTCTGATCTGACTTTGATCTGGCTCTGATCTGGCTCTGATCTGGCTCTGATCTGGCTCTGATCTGACTCTGACTCTGATCTGACTCTGAGCTGACTCTGATCTGACTCTGACTTTGATCTGGCTCTGATCTGACTCTGATCTGACTCTGATCTAGCTCTGACTCTACTCTGACTCTGATCTGACTCTACTCTGACTCTGATCTGACTCTGACACTGATCTGACTCTACTCTGACTCTGATCTGACTCTGATCTGACTCTGATCTAACTCTGATCTGACTCTGCTCTGACTCTGATCTAACTCTGATCTGACTCTGATCCGACTCTGACTCTGATCTAACTCTGATCTGGCTCTGACTCTGACTCTGATCTGACTCTGCCTCTGACTCTTGACTCTGGCTCTGACTCTGATCTGACTCTGGCTCTGGCTCTGATCTGGCTCTGGCTCTGATCTGACTCTGATCTGACTCTGATCTGACTCTGACTCTGGCTCTGACTCTGATCTGACTCTGGCTCTGGCTCTGGCTCTGATCTGGCTCTGGCTCTGATCTGACTCTGATCTGACTCTGGCTCTGACTCTGACTCTGATCTGACTCTGACTCTGATCTGACTCTGGCTCTGATCTGACTCTGGCTCTGATCTGACTCTGGCTCTGGCTCTGATCTGGCTCTGATCTGACTCTGGCTCTGGCTCTGATCTGACTCTGACTCTGGCTCTGACTCTGACTGAGTCTGACTCTGATCTGACTCTGATCTGACTCTGATCTGGCTCTGACTCTGATCTGGCTCTGACTCTGACTCTGATCTGACTCTGATCTGGCTCTGGCTCTGATCTGACTCTGACTCTGAGCTGACTCTGAGCTGACTCTGATCTGACTCTGACTCTGACTTTGATCTGGCTCTGATCTGACTCTGATCTGGCTCTGACTCTGATCTGACTCTGATCTGACTCTGATCTAACTCTGACTCTGATCTGGCTCTGACTCTGATCTGACTCTGACTGACTCTGACCTGGCTCTGACTCTGGCTCTGATCTGACTTTGATCTGGCTCTGATCTGACTCTGCTCTGTCTCTGATCTGACTCTGATCTGACTCTGATCTGACTCTGACTCTGATCTGGCTCTGAATCTGACTCTGCTCTGTCTCTGATCTGACTCTGATCTGACTCTGATCTGGCTCTGATCTGATTTGACTCTGTTCTGACTCTGATCTGGCTCTGATCTGGCTCTGACTCTGATCTGACTCTGATCTGGCTCTGACTCTGATCTGGCTCTGATCTGACTCTGATCTGACTCTGACTCTGATCTGACTCTGACTGACTCTGATCTGGCTCTGACTCTGGCTCTGATCTGACTCTGATCTGACTCTGACTCTGACTCTGATCTGACTCTGATCTGGCTCTGACTCTGACTCTGATCTGACTCTGATCTGGCTCTGACTCTGATCTGACTCTGACTGACTCTGACTCTGGCTCTGATCTGACTCTGATCTGACTCTGACTGACTCTGACCTGACTCTGATCTGACTCTGATCTGGCTCTGATCTGGCTCTGATCTGACTCTGACTCTGATCTGACTCTGATCTAACTCTGACTCTGATCTGGCTCTGACTCTGATCTGACTCTGATCTGACTCTGACTGACTCTGACCTGGCTCTGACCTGGCTCTGACTCTGGCTCTGATCTGACTCTGATCTGGCTCTGATCTGACTCTGCTCTGTCTCTGATCTGACTCTGATCTGACTCTGACTCTGATCTGGCTCTGACTCTGATCTGACTCTGACTCTGATCTGACTCTGACTGACTCTGACTGACTCTGACCTGGCTCTGACCTGGCTCTGACTCTGGCTCTGATCTGACTCTGATCTGGCTCTGCTCTGTCTCTGATCTGACTCTGATCTGGCTCTGACTCTGATCTGACTCTGATCTGACTCTGACTGACTCTGATCTGACTCTGACTGACTCTGGCTCTGACTCTGGCTCTGATCTGACTCTGATCTGACTCTGACTCCGATCTCGCTCTGACTCTGATCTGACTCTGACTGACTCTGAGCTGACTCTGACTCTGATCTGACTCTGACTTTGATCTGGCTCTGATCTGACTCTGATCTGACTCTGATCTGGCTCTGACTCTGGCTCTGATCTGACTCTGACTCTGATCTGACTCTGATCTAACTCTGACTCTGATCTGGCTCTGACTCTGATCTGACTCTGACTGACTCTGACTGACTCTGACCTGGCTCTGACTCTGATCTGACTCTGATCTGGCTCTGCTCTGTCTCTGATCTGACTCTGATCTGACTCTGACTCTGATCTGGCTCTGACTCTGATCTGGCTCTGACTCTGATCTGACTCTGGCTCTGATCTGACTCTGCTCTGTCTCTGATCTGACTCTGACTCTGATCTGATTTGACTCTGTTCTGACTCTGATCTGACTCTGACTGACTCTGACTCTGATCTGACTCTGACTGACTCTGATCTGACTCTGGCTCTGACTCTGGCTCTGACTCTGGCTCTGATCTGACTACTGCACACACACACACACACACACACACACACACAGACTACTGCACACACACACACACACTACTGCACACACACACACAGACTACTGCACACACACACACACACACACACACACACACACACAGACTACTGCACACACACACACACACACACACACACACACACACACACACAGACTACTGCACACACACACACACACACACAGACTACTGCACACACACACACACACACACACACACACACACACACACACAGACTACTGCACACACACACACACACACTACTGCACACACACACAGACTACTGCACACACACACACACACACACTACTGCACACACACACACACACACACACAACTGCACACACACACACACACACTACTGCACACACACACACACACAACTGCACACACACACACACACACACACAGACTACTGCACGCACACACACACACACACACACACACACACACAGACTACTGCACACACACACACACACTACACACACACTACACACACACACACACTACTGCACACACACATACACTACTGCACACACACACACTACTGCACACACAACACTCTATTACACACACATACACACACAACACTCTACTACACGCACACACTACTGCACACTCTACTACACACACAACACTACTACACACTCTACTACACACTCTACTACACACACAACACTACTACACACACTACTACACACTCTACGACACACTCTACTACACACTCTACTACACACACTTCCACAGTAAAGACTACATCCAGACTCACTCTGTAGTTTCAGCATCACGTCCTTTATGTCCCCGTACCTCCCGCCGGACGCCATGATGTCCTGTCTCCGTGGGACAGCGTCTCCTCTGCCGCCTCCTCTCTCTATACTCGCTCTGCAGCTCAGCGTCCAATCAGATCTCAGGGGTCATGCAGAAACTTCACCGTCCAATCACAGCGCAGCTCACACGCGTCTGCAGGAGAGGAGTGTGTGAGAGGAGTGTGTGAGAGGAGTGTGTGAAAGGAGTGTGTGAGAGAAGTGTGTGAGGTGTGTGTGAGAGGAGTGTGTGAGAGGAGTGTGTGAGGGGAGTGTGTGAGAGGAGTGTGTGAGAGGAGTGTGTGAGAGGAGTGTGTGAGGGGAGTGTGTGAGAGGAGTGTGTGAGAGGAGTGTGTGAGAGGAGTGTGTGAGGTGTGTGTGAGAGGTGTGTGTGAGAGGAGTGTGTGAGATGAGCTACCCTGCAGTCTACAAAGTACTTCAGACTAGCTGCACCTCCACCAGCTACCCTGCAGTCTACAAAGTACTTCAGACTAGCTGCTCCTCCACCAGCTACCCTGCAGTCTACAAAGTACTTCAGACTAGCTGCACCTCCACCAGCTACCCTGCAGTCTACAAAGTACTTCAGACTAGCTGCACCTCCACCAGCTACCCTGCAGTCTACAAAGTACTTCAGACTAGCTGCTCCTTCACCAGCTACCCTGCAGTCTACAAAGTACTTCAGACTAGCTGCTCCTTCACCAGCTACCCTGCAGTCTACAAAGTACTTCAGACTAGCTGCTCCTCCACCAGCTACCCTGCAGTCTACAAAGTAGACTGAGTACTTTTACTCAGTACAAGACCTGAGTACTTCTACTTTTACTCAAGTACAAGACCTGAGTACTTCTACTTTTACTCAAGTACAAGACCTGAGTACTTCTACTTTTACTCAAGTACAAGACCTGAGTACTTCTACTTTTACTCAAGTACAAGATCTGAGTACTTCTACTTTGACTAAGTACAAGATCTGAGTACTTTTACTAAGTACAAGACCTGAGTACTTCTACTTTTACTCAAGTACAAGACCTGAGTACTTCTACTTTTACTCAAGTACAAGACCTGAGTACTTCTACTTTTACTCAAGTACAAGACCTGAGTACTTCTACTTTTACTCAAGTACAAGACCTGAGTACTTCTACTTTTACTCAAGTACAAGATCTGAGTACTTCTACTTTTACTCAAGTACAAGACCTGAGTACTTCTACTTTTACTCAAGTACAAGATCTGAGTACTTCTACTTTTACTCAAGTACAAGATCTGAGTACTTCTACTTTTACTCAAGTACAAGACCTGAGTACTTCTACTTTTACTCAAGTACAAGACCTGAGTACTTCTACTTTTACTCAAGTACAAGATCTGAGTACTTCTACTTTTACTCAAGTACAAGATCTGAGTACTTCTACTTTTACTCAAGTACAAGATCTGAGTACTTCTACTTTGACTAAGTACAAGATCTGAGTACTTTTACTAAGTACAAGACCTGAGTACTTCTACTTTTACTCAAGTACAAGACCTGAGTACTTCTACTTTTACTCAAGTACAAGACCTGAGTACTTCTACTTTTACTCAAGTACAAGATCTGAGTACTTCTACTTTTACTCAAGTACAAGATCTGAGTACTTCTACTTTGACTAAGTACAAGATCTGAGTACTTTTACTTAGTACAAGACCTGAGTACTTCTACTTTTACAAAATAACAAGACCTGAGTACTTCTACTTTTACTCAAGTACTAGATCTGAGTACTTTTACTCAAGTACAAGATCTGAGTACTTCTACTTTTACTCAAGTACAAGATCTGAGTACTTCTACTTTTACTCAAGTACAAGATCTGAGTACTTCTGCTTTGACAAAGTACAAGATCTGAGTACTTCTACTTTTACTCAAGTACAAGACATGAGTACTTTTACTAAAGTACAAGATCTGAGTACTTCTACTTTTACTCAAGTACTAGATCTGAGTACTTCTACTTTTACTCAAGTACAAGATCTGAGTACTTTTACTCAAGTACAAGATCTGAGTACTTCTACTTTTACTCAAGTACTAGATCTGAGTACTTCTACTTTTACTATCGTACTAGATCTGAGTCTGCAGGTCTGCACCCCCTAAAGAGTCTGCAGGTCTGCACCCCCTAGAGAGTCTGCCGGTCTGCACCCCCTAAAGAGTCTGCCGGTCTGCACCCCCTAGAGAGTCTGCCGGTCTGCACCCCCTAAAGAGTCTGCAGGTCTGCACCCCCTAAAGAGTCTGCCGGTCTGCACCCCCTCAAGAGTCTGCAGGTCTGCACCCCCTAAAGAGTCTGCAGGTCTGCACCCCCTAGAGAGTCTGCAGGTCTGCACCCCCTCAAGAGTCTGCAGGTCTGCACCCCCTAAAGAGTCTGCCGGTCTGCACCCCCTCAAGAGTCTGCAGGTCTGCACCCCCTAGAGAGTCTGCAGGTCTGCACCCCCTAAAGAGTCTGCAGGTCTGCACCCCCTAGAGTGTCTGCAGGTCTGCACCCCCTAAAGAGTCTGCAGGTCTGCACCCCCTAGAGAGTCTGCAGGTCTGCACCCCCTAGAGAGTCTGCAGGTCTGCACCCCCTAGAGAGTCTGCAGGTCTGCACCCCCTAAAGAGTCACCCCCTAAAGAGTCTGCAGGTCTGCACCCCCTAGAGAGTCTGCCGGTCTGCACCCCCTAAAGAGTCTGCCGGTCTGCACCCCCTAGAGAGTCTGCCGGTCTGCACCCCCTAAAGAGTCTGCCGGTCTGCACCCCCTCAAGAGTCTGCCGGTCTGCACCCCCTCAAGAGTCTGCAGGTCTGCACCCCCTAGAGAGTCTGCAGGTCTGCACCCCCTAAAGAGTCTGCAGGTCTGCACCCCCTAGAGAGTCTGCAGGTCTGCACCCCCTAAAGAGTCTGCAGGTCTGCACCCCCTAGAGAGTCTGCAGGTCTGCACCCCCTAGAGAGTCTGCAGGTCTGCACCCCCTAGAGAGTCACCCCCTAAAGAGTCTGCAGGTCTGCACCCCCTAGAGAGTCTGCCGGTCTGCACCCCCTAGAGTGTCTGCAGGTCTGCACCCCCTAAAGAGTCTGCAGGTCTGCACCCCCTAAAGAGTCTGCAGGTCTGCACCCCCTAGAGTGTCTGCAGGTCTGCACCCCCTAAAGAGTCTGCAGGTCTGCACCCCCTAGAGAGTCTGCAGGTCTGCACCCCCTAGAGAGTCTGCAGGTCTGCACCCCCTAGAGAGTCTGCAGGTCTGCACCCCCTAAAGAGTCACCCCCTAAAGAGTCTGCAGGTCTGCACCCCCTAGAGAGTCTGCCGGTCTGCACCCCCTAAAGAGTCTGCAGGTCTGCACCCCCTAGAGTGTCTGCAGGTCTGCACCCCCTAAAGAGTCTGCAGGTCTGCACCCCCTAAAGAGTCTGCAGGTCTGCACCCCCTAGAGTGTCTGCAGGTCTGCACCCCCTCAAGAGTCTGCAGGTCTGCACCCCCTTAGAGAGTCTGCAGGTCTGCACCCCCTAAAGAGTCTGCAGGTCTGCACCCCCTAGAGAGTCTGCAGGTCTGCACCCCCTAAAGAGTCTGCAGGTCTGCACCCCCTAGAGAGTCTGCAGGTCTGCACCCCCTAGAGAGTCTGCAGGTCTGCACCCCCTAGAGAGTCACCCCCTAAAGAGTCTGCAGGTCTGCACCCCCTAGAGAGTCTGCCGGTCTGCACCCCCTCAAGAGTCTGCAGGTCTGCACCCCCTAGAGAGTCTGCAGGTCTGCACCCCCTAAAGAGTCTGCAGGTCTGCACCCCCTAGAGAGTCTGCAGGTCTGCACCCCCTAAAGAGTCTGCAGGTCTGCACCCCCTAGAGTGTCTGCAGGTCTGCACCCCCTAAAGAGTCTGCAGGTCTGCACCCCCTAGAGAGTCTGCAGGTCTGCACCCCCTAGAGTGTCTGCAGGTCTGCACCCCCTAAAGAGTCTGCAGGTCTGCACCCCCTAGAGAGTCTGCAGGTCTGCACCCCCTAGAGTGTCTGCAGGTCTGCACCCCCTAGAGAGTCTGCAGGTCTGCACCCCCTAAAGAGTCATAAGTAAGGACACCTCACAACTCATAACATATTCCAAGGAAAGGTGTTAAGACAGTACAAA
Source organism: Champsocephalus esox (assembly GCA_036324585.1). Lineage (NCBI taxonomy): Eukaryota > Metazoa > Chordata > Actinopteri > Perciformes > Channichthyidae > Champsocephalus > Champsocephalus esox. Next base: position 39,556,027 of record CM070494.1, read on the forward strand.
GAATGCAGTCCGGGTGATGTTTTGTATGTGGGTGCAGATGAGAGAGCTGTCCAGAATGACACCAAGATGTCGTGTTTGAGTTCTTGATCAGCCATGAAAACAGTAAAATACGTGTCTCCTGTGCACCAACACATACCCATCTGTTATGGAAAAAGAAAGTATTCCAAAAGTAATCTGAATACTATTTATAAAATTCTGGGATATAAAAATCGCTGGCCCGCGATAGTGTCTATTGGTTACATTTCGGCCCTTGGACAAATGTAGTTGGTGATCCCTGATGTAGACGTTAAAGAGAAGAGGCCCCAAGATGGAGCCTTGAGGAACCCCACATGTCATATTTGTCAACTCAGAAACAACCTAGAGAAACAAAGTTGTTTCTGTCCTTTAAGTAGGATTCAAACCAATTCAGAACTGTTTCCCGAAAGTCCCACCCAGTTTTCCAGTCGGTCTGGTAATATGCTGTGGTCAACAGTGTAGGAAGTGAGCTGCGCGTGGCTTCCCTCCGCAGAAAGCATCGAGGTTTCTCCAGAGGGTTTTAGAAAATAGCTCAAAGTAAGATCTGTGGAAACGTAGCTGTTAGATAAATGCACGTTTTGTTCAGCCGGATAATATCCACATGTCTACCCTACTTTATCATTTTAGAATCAAACATCTATCGATTAGATCAGATTTATGATGACTTTAGAAACTACAAGAAGATAAGGAGGACTTTTACAAAACAGTAGATGTTTGTCCAGAGGGACAGCATGGACTTCATCTCCACGTCGAGGAGAGACCGCCATGTGACTGACTGAGAGAGAACAATTCAATATCTAAATGATTCAAGTACATGTGTTGGTATCCTTCTGCTGAACTGTGTGTTTCAAAGTCATCGAAGCATCAGACTAAAGAGGCTTTCGAGAATAATATTATATTTTGATTTAGGTCAAAATATAATATTTGTAAACCTGAAGAGTCGGAGCCTCAGCAGCCATGACCCTCTCTGCAGAAGCTTCGCGACGTCTGAGTCCTTTGTGCCGCACCACTTTAGCACATGTAGAAAGCCACTGGTGTTATGATGTATAACCCGCTCGGCTTCCTGCGAGATTAGCGGCAGTCCGACAGAGAGGAAGTCTCCTAACTCTGAGCAAGTGAATACATACACCCCCCCCCCTCTGGACCCCCCCCCCTCTGGACGTCTGGGACAGCAGTCTGACCCGCCGCACGAACACTGCTTTATATCAAATACAGTTTAGTTTACAGACTTTAACTCTCATGTTTCTCCGAATGAAACTCACCGCTCAGCTCGGGTCCTCGCGCCGGAAGTGACTGCGCGTGTGTTGCCGCGTTTCCATGGTTACTGCGGTGTGGAGTCAGAAACCAGTAGAAGAGGAAGAAGAAAAGGAGAAGAAGAAACTTTCTCAAGGCCATCTCGAGTTAGGATCGAAAACATAAACTAAACATCTAAGATAATGACTGAAAGTAACACGAGGCCATTTAGAGGGTGACCGAAAGGGAACACGTGACCAGATAAAACACGGAACAGCTGACATATCACACGCAGGGAGACATCACGATTACAGTGCAGAGATGTTCATAGTAATGCATTTCATTTATTGTCCTGAAACTCAAAGACACTTGCTCTGGGGACAGACAGGTGTCTTTGATGCTGAGGACATGTCCACTTCGATGAGGACCGTGGGTTTCAAAGCGCAGACTGAGAGAGAGCAGCGGACTGCTTTGGGGGAGTCGCTTCTCATGTTCAACAGAGAAGAAATAATAAAGACGGAACAGCATGGCCCTTTCTCATTTCTCTAACTCCCCTCCTCGACTCCTATCCTCGACTCCTATCCTCGAGACTAAGGGGGATTTGATGAAATGAGAAAGGGCCATGTGTTAGTTTATGTATTCTGTCATTTCCTGTTTTGTGTTGTCCTTACCTCTTGTCTCTCATTCAGGCGCTGTGTTTTCCCGCCACCACCAGCGTCTGCCATGCAGTCTATGGTTCCCACCATGCAGTCTATGGTTCCCACCATGCAGTCTATGGATCCCACCATGCAGTCTATGGTTCCCACCATGCAGTCTATGGATCCCACCATGCAGTCTATGGTTCCCACCATGCAGTCTATGGTTCCCACCATGCAGTCTATGGTTCCCACCATGCAGTCTATGGTTCCCACCATGCAGTCTATGGTTCCCACCATGCAGTCTATGGTTCCCACCATGCAGTCTATGGATCCCACCATGCAGTCCATGGTTCCCACCATGCAGTCTATGGTTCCCAGCATGCAGTCTATGGTTCCCAGCATGCAGTCTATGGATCCCACCATGCAGTCTATGGTTCCCACATGCAGTCTATGGTTCCCACTCACCTCACGTTTGAACCGTCCGTGCCTCAGCCTCAGCCCAGAGAGATCGCTTTCTCTCATGGAGGTTCATTTTGTTAGTTTTTACGAAGTCCTTTTTGTTCCGCCATTTGTGATTCCCACCACCGACCCTGTTCCGAGGGATTCGACCCAGACTGTCTCTGGTCGAGCATGTGGGCTCCTCAGCTTGTGTGGAGGTCCCGACAAGCACGGGAACACATAATGACATCCAGTCATGGTGGGAAAGAACATACAACATAGTATATAATACAAATACATAACGTGAAAGGGTGCAGATGAGCCCGGATGACCTAAAGGTTCTGAATATATGTGTACACTTTGAGAGGCTGTTGCATCTGGAGGATCCTGTAGCCCAAGCGGCGAGTGAACTGCACAGAGAGCAGCTTGGTACTGTCAGCTAATGTCCCTCTGTTTCTAACAAAGCCAGTCTGGGTCCAGCAAGAGTTCTGGTTCTGGGGACAGACAGCAGACATGCCCACTCAGGGTACCGTGAGCTTCATTGTAAACCCTCTAGCTCCACCTGCTGGACTCTCTGTCACATGACATGAAGGTACATTTTAAAACGTTCCCACATCTGAAATAACTTGTATGTCCTTTCCCTTAAGTGTGTGTGTGTGTGCAGGGCCGGCCCTGACCAATTTGCTGCCCTAGGCAATATTTTAGCTGGCGCAAATGCAAGCGCTTACACTTGCTATGACTCACGCGTGCATGGTTGTGGTGTATATTGTGTAATATTGAAGTTGAAAGCATCCATCTGGTGCACTTTGAGAGCAGCACCAGGAGCTCTGTGGACACATCTCTCAGCACCAGGTGAAGCAGAACTGGAAGTAGATTTCTTTATCTTTATGGATACTTTACAACTCACTCCCCTTTCAAACTCTATTCTTGTTTATTAATAACAACTTTCTTGTACTGTCAGTATTGTATAGCTGTTTTTCACCTGATCTCTAATTTGTGTTTAACTCTAATGATCACATAGAGGCGTGTCTTTGCCTCACTGAGCTGAGGCTATCAGAGCCGCTCAGTCTTTCAGGAGAGAGCTCTCTCATGGCGCGTTTCCACGGCAGCGGGTCGCTCGCTTTAAGCGTGCCGAGCCGTGCGGGGCCCGTTTCTGGTTGCGTTTCCACTCGGCCTAGTTTTGGCCCGGGGCGACTTCTTCACCTTTTTTCTGGCCCGACTAAATCGTGGTTCCAGGGCCAGGAACAACCGGCTGAGTCGGGCTGAGCATGCTAAACTAGAGAGAGAAGGGGGCTACGACTACAACAAGATGAACATATTTGACCGTGATTTAATTGTAATACACGTTTCTAAATGATGCCGAAGTAACAACACACTGATACTGGTTAGTAAGACCCATGAGGTAATGCTTTGAGTCTGAGACAGACGGCAGAGAAACACCTTTTAAAATGCGTGTTTTCTGAATGGAGATCGGATAAGCTAACGTTGTAAATGCTCCGACCGTCCACACTCACAGCAACGGCCTGCAGACAGAAAGCAGACTGTGTTCTCCATGACTCAGGCAGTCTGTGGGTTGGACTGGTTTCACTTCTGTCTGGTCTCTGAGCAGCCATGAGGAGCTGTAGCTCTGAGGGCTAACGCTAGTGTGTGTGTGTGTGTGTGTGTGTGTGTGTGTGTGTGTGTGTGTGTGAACAATGGGAGGAAATCCCTCAGAGGGAGGGTCTTCAGAGCTCCAGCGTCTCCCCACAGAAGACGCCAGAGGGAGGAGTCGAGTGAAACAAAGCACTTCCATGTACTTTGTTTTGAAGTGAATAAGACGGTGCGATCCAAACGAAGACCCTGGCAGCAAAAGCCTTTCTCTTCAGATGCGTGGTGGTGCTGGTAGGGGGCTCGTGGTGGTGCTGGTAGGGGGCTCGTGGTGGTGCTGGTAGGGGGCTCGTGGTGGTGCTGGTAGGGGGCTCGTGGTGGTGTGCTGGGGGGCTCACTCGCTCTGAGGCCCTGATCAACCTGTGGGTTGACGTCTGGCTGTGATGGTGGTTTATTGCAGCCATTGTTGGTGCTGATGGAGAGGAAGTGATGGAGAGGAAGTGATGGAGAGGAAGAGCTGAGCGTCACGTCCCACGCTGATAACAGCCGGCTGATGTTGTAGTGAAGGAAACGTGACGAGGCTTTCCTCTGCAGGAGACACGCTGCCCAGTGTCAGGGACTCAGGGATTCAGAGTTCCAGAGTTTCTTTCGTCTCTTAGTTTCTGTGTTTCGGAGTCTCTCGGTCTCTCGGTCTCTCGGTCTCGTCTCTCGGTCTCTCGGTCTCTCTCGGTCTCTCTGGTCTCTCGGTCTCTCGGTCTCTTCGTCTCTTCATCTCTTCGTCTCTTGGTCTCTCGGTCTCTTCGTCTCTTCGTCTCCTCGTCTCTTCGTCTCTTCGTCTCCTCGTCTCTTCGTCTCTTCGTCTCTCGGTCTCTCGGTCTCTTCGTCTCCTCGTCTCTTGGTCTCTTCGTCTCTTGGTCTCTTGGTCTCTTCGTCTCTTCGTCTCTGTGTCTCGGAGCCTCTCACGTGGAGTTATGGCACAAAACGAAACGCACCCGTTGCTGCAGATCCTGAAGTCCTTCAACCTGGGTGAGTCTGCTGGTTTCTGCTGGGGGTCCGGAGCGTCCCAGAGGGGGGGGGGACTGAAGACTGAATCATCCATTCCTCAAATACCTCCATCCGTAGAGGAAGTATTTCCAGATGATTCTACGCCTTTCCTTTTGTAAACGTTCAGGCTTTGGGTTTTCCTTCATTTTTTTCTCTATTTACTGAATTTTTATATTTATTAAATGTTTTCCTTTATATTTATTTTTCACATTCGGGAGGGGAGACGAACAAGACAAAGACAAAGACAAAACCAAAAAGAAACACAACAGAAAAGCAGTCAGGAGGAAGTTGATTGGGGCTTATGGATAGAGAGTTGAAGAGGTGGGTTTTGAGGCGGGACTGGAACAGAGTAAGGGACTCAGACTCACGGAGGTCTTGGGGGAGGGACCTCAGGGACCACCTGGGTGGGTGAAGGGGTCTGGAGGACGGGTCTTGGGCTGACAGCCCAGGAGCACAGCGGAGGACCCGGAAGGGATCTCGGGCGGACGGCCCGGGGGCAAGGCAGAGTCCATGGTGGTGGTCTCGGGCGGCACTCAGGGGGCCGGGCTCGAGGGCGAAGACCGCGGCACTCAGGGGGCCGGGCTCGAGGGCGAAGCAGGCGGCGACGGAACAACGGAGGACAGGCAGAAAGGCGCTGACGGGACCGCTCCGGAGGCTGGGCAGGAACCGGAGCCGGTGGGACAGGCTTCGGCAGGATCCCCCATGGAAGAGGACCAGGAGTTGGCAGGACCCCCCGGCGAGACAGGTGGCGGCGGGACCTCCAACGGAACAAGACATGGGATTGGCAGGACGCCCGGCAGAAGAGTAGTCGGCGGGGCCCCCAACGGACCAGGGCATTGTGTAGGGACTTCAGAGGGAACTCGAGAGGAGACTCGAGAGGGAACTGGAGAGGAGACTTGAGTCGAAACTCGAGAGGAAACTGTAGTGGGGACTCAAGAGGAAACTCGAGAGGTGATTTGAGAGGAAACTGGAGAGGGGACTCGAGAAGGGACTCAAGATGGGACTAGGGAAGGGACCAGAGGAGGGACCGGAGGAGGGACCGGAGAAGGGACTAGAGGAGGGACTAGAGGAGGGACTAGGGAAGTGACTAGAGGAGGGACTAGAGGAGGGACTAGGGAAGTGACTAGAGAAGGGACCAGAGGAGGGACTAGAGGAGGGACTAGAGGAGGGACTAGGGAAGTGACTAGAGAAGGGACTAGAGGGGAAACTAGAGGAGGGACTAGAGGAGGGACTAGGGAAGTGACTAGAGAAGGGACTAGAGAAGGGACTAGAGGAGGGACTAGAGGAGGGACTAGGGAAGTGACTAGAGGAGGGACTAGAGGAGGGACTAGGGAAGTGACTAGAGAGGGACTAGAGGAGGGACTAGGGAAGTGACTAGAGAAGGGACTAGAGGAGGGACTAGAGGAGGGACTAGGGAAGTGACTAGAGAAGGGACTAGAGAAGGGACTAGAGGAGGGACTAGAGGAGGGACTAGGGAAGTGACTAGGAGGGACTAGGGAGGGACTAGAGGGACTAGAGGGACAGGAGGGACTAGAGGAGGGACTAGGGAGGGACTAGGGAGTGACTAGAGAAGGGACCAGAGGAGGGACTAGAGGAGGGACTAGAGGAGGGACTAGAGGAGGGACTAGGGAAGTGACTAGAGAAGGGACTAGAGGAGGGACTAGGGAAGTGACTAGAGAAGGGACTAGAGGAGGGACTAGAGGAGGGACTAAGAGGAGGAGGGACTATGGCCGCTGAGACCAGAACTTGGGCTGGAACCATGGCTCTTGGTGCTCGGGCTGCTAGCCTGGACTTGCGACTCCTTCTTTTAGGGGCCGTTTGGAGGCTCCGTGGACCTCCAGAAGCCAGACGAGTTCCTGCCCTGGACAGGACCAGGAACTGGGGCAGAAGCAAGGCTTGACTCCGCGCGTGGTGTCATAATGCCTCATGCCGAGCCTCTCTCCGTCCTGCCTCGCATCGTTCTGCTTTCTTAATGTCCGATGCCGTGTCTGTTTGTGCTCCTCAGGAGACATGATGCTGGCCTTCTTTCTCTCGGTGCTGGTGGGTCTCCTCCTGGGGGCTCTGGTCTATGTCCTGCTCACCTGGGCGTCTCGCCGTAAGAAAGCCTCCGCCCGGATCACCCGCCGGCCCCCAAAGAGACCCTCAGGCCCCTCAGACCCCCCGCTGGGCCCCCTTCTCTACAGCAGCACCTTCCTGAGCGTCTGCCGGCAGCCCTCCCTGGAGCCCGTGGGGCCGCTGGGGAGCAAACCCCCCGGGGACAACTCCACCTTCAGACCTGCCAAGAAGGTATGACCACCAGGGCCCTACATACACACACACACACACACACACACACACACACACACACACACACACCACCATACACACACAGACATACAGACACACACAGACACACAGAGGCACACCCACACTATAGACCCCCCCCCACACACACACACACACACACACACACTATAGACACACACACACACACACACACACACACACACACACACACAGACATACAGACACACACAGACACACAGAGGCACACCCACACTATAGACACACACACACACACACACACACACACACACACACACACACACATACATACAGACACACACAGACACACAGAGGCACACCCACACTATAGACCCCCCCCCCACACACACACACACACACACACAACAGCCCCCCTATAGACCCCCCCACCCACACATATATATATATATATATATATATATAATGTACCCCTAGCTGTTGTGTGTTAAGTGTGTAACTTCCTCTTGAATACTTGACGCATGCTTTAGTGAACATGGAGCTGTGTCGTTCCCCCTCTGAGGGACCAATAAAGGATTTCTGATTCTGATTCCCAAGATCCGGCCGGGGCTGGAGATGGGAGAAGACACCGTGGACAGAGGGGGGGACACGGAGGACAGGAGGGGGGACACCGTAGAGGACAGGGGTGGGGACACTGTGGAGGACACGAAGCCCAACAAGAGACACTCTTTCTGGCTCGGGACCAACGGACTGAAGGGGTTCCTGCCCCCGCAGAGCGCCCCCCCACCCGCATACGACTCTGTCATCAGGGCCTACGAGGAGACCTGCACATAAACACACACACACACACACACACACACACATATATATAGAGATAGAGATATATTTAGATATGAAGATTTGGGGTGCAATGTGGATTTATTTTGAAAATGTATCAAAACAAATGTAAAAAAGCCCCAAATCAGATCTTCATACAGACTCTAAAACATATATCCTATATGACGATACACCTGCTCGAGGTTTCTGAAACGCCTCAACTGGACTCCTTTGTTTACTTCCTGAACATGGTGACATCACTATGAAACACTCACGCTCCTATTGGCTAGCGCTCCAACACATTGTGTGTGATAGGCTAAGGGGCGGGACATCTCTAGGTGGCAGACCAATCAGTGACATCTTAAAGACAGTTCTGCAGGAAATGATTAAAGGGTTGAGAGTGGAATCATCACGACGAAGGGACATATAAAATACGATCTGATATCAAAATAAAGATGAAGATTTAATCCGGTCTTTGTGCTTTTTTTTTGCAGAAATGAAACGTAACTATATTTATTTGTAAAGCAGGCTTCTGTTTGTGCCGTCAGGTCATTCATCTTTGGATTGTATTGATAGGAAATGTATGAATGAACACTTTGGGAAGTATTAGACCAGCAGAACTACAACACGTAATGTCCGAAACCTCCACAATATTCACTCGCATTGAGAGGGGTGCGGGTGCGCCGCGTGAGGTTGCCATTCTGACAGAACCCCCTTTAAAGCAGTCACGTTAGCACGTTAGCATGTTAGCATCCTGCGCGCCAGGCTCCATCAGGACACGTCACATGTGTCAGACCATCATAACCTCAGTGAGTGTGTGCAGGCTCTCTGTGTGTGTGTGTCAGTGCTTCGGTGTAGTCTGCACTGAAGTTCCGCCGTGTGTGTTCCGTGATTCCTGCCTCATGGCAACCCACAACCGAGCCACAACCCTCAAAGTGCGCGAGCAGAGCTGCACGACCGCACCGTGCGCGCGCTGCACCGGGACCACCGTCACCGGGCTGCAGGTAAAAACATTGCATCATATGGGCCAGATCACCTCTGTAAGGAGATCAGGAAGGGTCTATTTCCTCTGCAGTGATCAGGTCCTGCTGCAGTACGCCTAGTGATGCTCTGTTACTCTGTTACTCTGTGTGCTCTCAGAATCAGATCAGAAAACCCTATCGCCCCACAGAGGGGACCGCGCCAAAGACAGCTTGATGTTAACGAAGTGTGGCTCTGGTACCCTGTATGATAATGCTGTGCGTGTGACCCGTAGAGGGTACAATGGGTGGTACCCTGTATATGTGGCTCTGGTACCCTGTATGATAATGCTGTGGTGGGTGTGACCCGTAGAGGGTACAATGGGTGGTACCCTGTATATGTGGCTCTGGTACCCTGTATGATAATGCTGTGCGTGTGACCCGTAGAGGGTACAATGGGTGGTACCCTGTATATGTGGCTCTGGTACCCTGTATGATAATGCTGTGCGTGTGACCCGTAGAGGGTATAATGGGTGGTACCCTGTATATGTGGCTCTGGTACCCTGTATGATAATGCCGTGCGTGTGACCCGTAGAGGGTATACTGGGTGGTACCCTGTATATATGGCTCTGGTACCCTGTATGATAATGCTGTGCGTGTGACCCGTAGAGGGTATAATGGGTGGTACCCTGTATATATGGCTCTGGTACCCTGTATGATAATGCTGTGCGTGTGACCCGTAGAGGGTACAATGGGTGGTACCCTGTATATATGGCTCTGGTACCCTGTATGATAATGCTGTGCGTGTGACCCGTAGAGGGTATACTGGGTGGTACCCTGTATATATGGCTCTGGTACCCTGTATGATAATGCCGTGGGTGTGACCCGTAGAGGGTACAATGGGTGGTACCCTGTATATGTGGATCTGGTACCCTGTATGATAATGCCGTGGGTGTGACCCGTAGAGGGTACAATGGGTGGTACCCTGTATATGTGGCTCTGGTACCCTGTATGATAATGCTGTGCGTGTGACCCGTAGAGGGTATAATGGGTGGTACCCTGTATATGTGGCTCTGGTACCCTGTATGATAATGCTGTGCGTGTGACCCGTAGAGGGTATATTGGGTGGTACCCTGTATATATGGCTCTGGTACCCTGTATGATAATGCTGTGCGTGTGACCCGTAGAGGGTATACTGGGTGGTACCCTGTATATATGGCTCTGGTACCCTGTATGATAATGCTGTGCGTGTGACCCGTAGAGGGTATACTGGGTGGTACCCTGTATATATGGCTCTGGTACCCTGTATGATAATGCTGTGCGTGTGACCCGTAGAGGGTATACTGGGTGGTACCCTGTATATATGGCTCCGGTACCCTGTATGATAATGCTGTGCGTGTGACCCGTAGAGGGTATACTGGGTGGTACCCTGTATATATGGCTCTGGTACCCTGTATGATAATGCCGTGCGTGTGACCCGTAGAGGGTATACTGGGTGTACCCTGTATATATGGCTCCGGTACCCTGTATGATAATCGCTCTGTAACACAGCATTATCTCTGCTGGGAAGCATCGAGGCTGGAATGGGTGCTTCTCTGTGTTGCTATGGTTACTCTGCATGATTTCTGCTCTGGATGTGAGGCATAGCGTCTGTGATGCCTCTCTGAGCGGCACGGCGCTACGTGTGCGCGCTGTAGATGAGCAGGGTGACGTGCAGCATCAGTAACCATGGAGACGGCTGCATTCAGCTGCTGTGGCGTGGAGACGGGAGAGACTCAAGGTTGATGCACTGAGCTGCTATTTAGAGCTGGAGCCCCACGCTCTAACAGCAGCTCTCTGCAACAGGAGGACTTGGGGACAGGAAGCGGCGTTCATGTGAAGGCGTTCGAGGAAGGAGCCGACACCATGGCGCTGGTCGTGAGAGCAGCGAGCAGCAGCTGCTAGTGCATCGTCTCAGCGGAGATGGACTCCATCAGACGAGGACATTACTCTCAACATGTCCCGGAGCTACGAGGTGAGACGCCCCGCTTTATTAACATGTTATTATATCATGTGCAACGTACCAGGAAGAGACGCTGACCGGACAGGGAGGGGTGCACAGGACTACAGAGAGACACTAAAGGACTACAGAGAGACACTAAAGGACTACAGAGAGACACTAAGGACTACAGAGAGACACTAAAGGACTACAGAGAGACACTAAAGGACTACAGAGAGACACTAAGGACTACAGAGAGACACTAAAGGACTACACAGAGACACTAAAGGACTACAGAGAGACACTAAAGGACTACACAGAGACACTAAAGGACTACAGAGAGACACTAAAGGACTACAGAGAGACACTAAAGGACTACAGAGAGACACTAAAGGACTACACAGAGACACTAAAGGACTACAGAGAGACACTAAAGGACTACAGAGAGACACTAAGGACTACAGAGAGACACTAAAGGACTACAGAGAGACACTAAAGGACTACAAAGAGACACTAAAGGACTACACAGAGACACTAAAGGACTACAGAGAGACACTAAAGGACTACAAAGAGACACTAAAGGACACTAAAGCACAGAGAGACACTAAAGGACTACAAAGAGACACTAAAGGACTACAGAGAGACACTAAAGGACTACAAAGAGACACTAAAGGACTACAGAGAGACACTAAAGGACTACAGAGAGACACTAAAGGACTACAGAGAGACACTAAAGGACTACAGAGAGACACTAAAGGACTACAGAGAGACACTAAAGGACTACAAAGAGACGCTAAAGGACTACAGAGAGACACTAAAGGACTACAAAGAGACACTAAAGGACTACACAGAGACACTAAAGGACTACAAAGAGACACTAAAGGACTACAGAGAGACACTAAAGGACTACAGAGAGACACTAAAGGACTACAAAGAGACACTAAAGGACTACAGAGAGACACTAAAGGGTTACAAAGAGACACTAAAGGACTACACAGAGACACTAAAGGACTACAAAGAGACACTAAAGGACTACAGAGAGACACTAAAGGACTACAAAGAGACACTAAAGGACTACAGAGAGACACTAAAGGACTACAAAGAGACACTAAAGGACTACAGAGAGACACTAAAGGACTACAAAGAGACACTAAAGGACTACACAGAGACACTAAAGGACTACAAAGAGACACTAAAGGACTACAGAGAGACACTAAAGGACTACAGAGAGACACTAAAGGACTACAAAGAGACACTAAAGGACTACACAGAGACACTAAAGGACTACAAAGAGACACTAAAGGACTACAAAGAGACACTAAAGGACTACAGAGAGACACTAAGGACTACAAAGAGACACTACAGGACTACAAAGAGACACTAAAGGACTACAGAGAGACACTAAGGACTACAAAGAGACACTAAAGGACTACAGAGAGACACTAAAGGTCTACACAGAGACAGAATGACTACAAAGAGACACTAAAGGTCTACACAGAGACAGAATGACTACAAAGAGACACTAAAGGACTACAAAGAGACACTAAAGGACTACACAGAGACAAATAGACACTAAAGGACTACAAAGAGACACTAAAGGACTACAAAGAGACAGAATGACTACAAAGAGACACTAAAGGACTGCAAAGAGACACTAAAGGACTACAAAGAGACACTAAAGGACTACAGAGAGACACTAAAGGACTACAAAGAGACACTAAAGGACTACAAAGAGACAGAATGACTACAAAGAGACACTAAAGGACTACAAAGAGACAAAGAGACACTAAAGGACTACAAAGAGACACTAAAGGACTACAAAGAGACAGAATGACTACACAGAGACACTAAAGGACTACAAAGAGACACTAAAGGACTACAAAGAGACAGAATGACTACAAAGAGACACTAAAGGACTGCAAAGAGACACTAAAGGACTACAAAGAGACACTAAAGGACTACAGAGAGACACTAAAGGACTACAAATAGACACTAAAGGACTACAAAGAGACAGAATGACTACAAAGAGACACTAAAGGACTACAAAGAGACAAAGAGACACTAAAGGACTACAGAGAGACACTAAAGGACTACAAAGAGACACTAAGGACTACAAAGAGACAGAATGACTACAAAGAGACACTAAAGGACTACACAGATACTCTAAGGACTACAAAGAGACACTAAAGGACTACACAGAGACACTAAAGGACTTCAAAGAGACAGAATGACTACACAGAGACACTAAAGGACTACAAAGAGACACTAAAGGACTACAAAGAGACACTAAAGGACTACATTGAGACACTAAAGGACTACAAAGAGACAGAATGACTACAAAGAGACACTAAAGGACTACAAAGAGACAGAATGACTACAAAGAGACACTAAGGACTACAAAGAGACAGAATGACTACAAAGAGACACTAAGGACTTCAAAGAGACAGAATGACTACAAAGAGACACTAAAGGACTACAAAGAGACAGAATGACTACAAAGAGACACTAAAGGACTACAAAGAGACAGAATGACTACAAAGAGACACTAAGGACTACAAAGAGACAGAATGACTACAAAGAGACACTAAAGGACTACAAAGAGACAGAATGACTACAAAGAGACACTAAAGGACTACACAGAGACACTAAAGGACTACACAGAGACAGAATGACTACAAAGAGACACTAAGGACTACAAAGAGACAGAATGACTACAAAGAGACACTAAAGGACTACACAGAGACACTAAAGGACTACAGAGAGACAGAATGACTACAAAGATACACTTAAGGACTACAAAGAGACACTAAGGACTACAAAGAGACACTAAGGACTACAAAGAGACACTAAGGACTACAAAGAGACATTAAAGGACTACACAGAGACACTAAGGACTACAGAGAGACACTAAAGGACTACAGAGAGACAGAATGACTACAAAGATACACTAAAGGACTACACAGAGACAGAAGGACTAAAAGAGACACTAAAGGACAACAAAGAGACACTAAAGGACTACAAAGAGACAGAATGACTACAAAGAGACACTAAAGGACTACAGAGAGACAGAATGACTACAAAGAGACACTAAAGGACTACAAAGAGACAGAATGACTACAAAGAGACACTAAGGACTACAAAGAGACACTAAGGACTACAAAGAGACACTAAAGGACTACACAGAGACACTAAAGGACTACAAAGAGACACTAAAGGACTACAAAGAGACACTAAAGGACTACAGAGAGACACTAAGGACTACAAAGAGACACTACAGGACTACAAAGAGACACTAAAGGACTACAGAGAGACACTAAGGACTACAAAGAGACACTAAAGGACTACAGAGAGACACTAAAGGTCTACACAGAGACAGAATGACTACAAAGAGACACTAAAGGTCTACACAGAGACAGAATGACTACAAAGAGACACTAAAGGACTACAAAGAGACACTAAAGGACTACACAGAGACAAATAGACACTAAAGGACTACAAAGAGACACTAAAGGACTACAAAGAGACAGAATGACTACAAAGAGACACTAAAGGACTGCAAAGAGACACTAAAGGACTACAAAGAGACACTAAAGGACTACAGAGAGACACTAAAGGACTACAAATAGACACTAAAGGACTACAAAGAGACAGAATGACTACAAAGAGACACTAAAGGACTACAAAGAGACAAAGAGACACTAAAGGACTACAAAGAGACACTAAAGGACTACAAAGAGACAGAATGACTACACAGAGACACTAAAGGACTACAAAGAGACACTAAAGGACTACAAAGAGACAGAATGACTACAAAGAGACACTAAAGGACTGCAAAGAGACACTAAAGGACTACAAAGAGACACTAAAGGACTACAGAGAGACACTAAAGGACTACAAATAGACACTAAAGGACTACAAAGAGACAGAATGACTACAAAGAGACACTAAAGGACTACAAAGAGACAAAGAGACACTAAAGGACTACAGAGAGACACTAAAGGACTACAAAGAGACACTAAGGACTACAAAGAGACAGAATGACTACAAAGAGACACTAAAGGACTACACAGATACTCTAAGGACTACAAAGAGACACTAAAGGACTACACAGAGACACTAAAGGACTTCAAAGAGACAGAATGACTACACAGAGACACTAAAGGACTACAAAGAGACACTAAAGGACTACAAAGAGACACTAAAGGACTACATTGAGACACTAAAGGACTACAAAGAGACAGAATGACTACAAAGAGACACTAAAGGACTACAAAGAGACAGAATGACTACAAAGAGACACTAAGGACTACAAAGAGACAGAATGACTACAAAGAGACACTAAGGACTTCAAAGAGACAGAATGACTACAAAGATACACTAAAGGACTACAAAGAGACAGAATGACTACAAAGAGACACTAAAGGACTACAAAGAGACAGAATGACTACAAAGAGACACTAAGGACTACAAAGAGACAGAATGACTACAAAGAGACACTAAGGACTACAAAGAGACAGAATGACTACAAAGAGACACTAAAGGACTACACAGAGACACTAAAGGACTACACAGAGACAGAATGACTACAAAGAGACACTAAGGACTACAAAGAGACAGAATGACTACAAAGAGACACTAAAGGACTACACAGAGACACTAAAGGACTACAGAGAGACAGAATGACTACAAAGATACACTAAGGACTACAAAGAGACACTAAGGACTACAAAGAGACACTAAGGACTACAAAGAGACACTAAGGACTACAAAGAGACATTAAAGGACTACACAGAGACACTAAGGACTACAGAGAGACACTAAAGGACTACAGAGAGACAGAATGACTACAAAGATACACTAAAGGACTACACAGAGACAGAAGGACTAAAAGAGACACTAAAGGACAACAAAGAGACACTAAAGGACTACAAAGAGACAGAATGACTACAAAGAGACACTAAAGGACTACAGAGAGACAGAATGACTACAAAGAGACACTAAAGGACTACAAAGAGACAGAATGACTACAAAGAGACACTAAGGACTACAAAGAGACACTAAGGACTACAAAGAGACACTAAAGGACTACACAGAGACACTAAATGACTACAAAGAGACACAAAAGGACTACACAGAGACACTAAAGGACTACAAAGAGACTCTAAAGGACTACAAAGAGACACTAAAGGACTACAGAGAGACACTAAAGGACTACAAAGAGACACTAAAGGACTACAGAGAGACACTAAAGGACTACAAAGAGACACTAAAGGACTACACAGAGACACTAAAGGACTACAAAGAGACACTAAAGGACTACAGAGAGACACTAAAGGACTACAGAGAGACACTAAAGGACTACAAAGAGACACTAAAGGACTACACAGAGACACTAAAGGACTACAAAGAGACACTAAAGGACTACAAAGAGACACTAAAGGACTACAGAGAGACACTAAGGACTACAAAGAGACACTACAGGACTACAAAGAGACACTAAAGGACTACAGAGAGACACTAAGGACTACAAAGAGACACTAAAGGACTACAGAGAGACACTAAAGGTCTACACAGAGACAGAATGACTACAAAGAGACACTAAAGGTCTACACAGAGACAGAATGACTACAAAGAGACACTAAAGGACTACAAAGAGACACTAAAGGACTACACAGAGACAAATAGACACTAAAGGACTACAAAGAGACACTAAAGGACTACAAAGAGACAGAATGACTACAAAGAGACACTAAAGGACTGCAAAGAGACACTAAAGGACTACAAAGAGACACTAAAGGACTACAGAGAGACACTAAAGGACTACAAATAGACACTAAAGGACTACAAAGAGACAGAATGACTACAAAGAGACACTAAAGGACTACAAAGAGACAAAGAGACACTAAAGGACTACAAAGAGACACTAAAGGACTACAAAGAGACAGAATGACTACACAGAGACACTAAAGGACTACAAAGAGACACTAAAGGACTACAAAGAGACAGAATGACTACAAAGAGACACTAAAGGACTGCAAAGAGACACTAAAGGACTACAAAGAGACACTAAAGGACTACAGAGAGACACTAAAGGACTACAAATAGACACTAAAGGACTACAAAGAGACAGAATGACTACAAAGAGACACTAAAGGACTACAAAGAGACAAAGAGACACTAAAGGACTACAGAGAGACACTAAAGGACTACAAAGAGACACTAAGGACTACAAAGAGACAGAATGACTACAAAGAGACACTAAAGGACTACACAGATACTCTAAGGACTACAAAGAGACACTAAAGGACTACACAGAGACACTAAAGGACTTCAAAGAGACAGAATGACTACACAGAGACACTAAAGGACTACAAAGAGACACTAAAGGACTACAAAGAGACACTAAAGGACTACATTGAGACACTAAAGGACTACAAAGAGACAGAATGACTACAAAGAGACACTAAAGGACTACAAAGAGACAGAATGACTACAAAGAGACACTAAGGACTACAAAGAGACAGAATGACTACAAAGAGACACTAAGGACTTCAAAGAGACAGAATGACTACAAAGATACACTAAAGGACTACAAAGAGACAGAATGACTACAAAGAGACACTAAAGGACTACAAAGAGACAGAATGACTACAAAGAGACACTAAGGACTACAAAGAGACAGAATGACTACAAAGAGACACTAAGGACTACAAAGAGACAGAATGACTACAAAGAGACACTAAAGGACTACACAGAGACACTAAAGGACTACACAGAGACAGAATGACTACAAAGAGACACTAAGGACTACAAAGAGACAGAATGACTACAAAGAGACACTAAAGGACTACACAGAGACACTAAAGGACTACAGAGAGACAGAATGACTACAAAGATACACTTAAGGACTACAAAGAGACACTAAGGACTACAAAGAGACACTAAGGACTACAAAGAGACACTAAGGACTACAAAGAGACATTAAAGGACTACACAGAGACACTAAGGACTACAGAGAGACACTAAAGGACTACAGAGAGACAGAATGACTACAAAGATACACTAAAGGACTACACAGAGACAGAAGGACTAAAAGAGACACTAAAGGACAACAAAGAGACACTAAAGGACTACAAAGAGACACTAAAGGACTACAGAGAGACAGAATGACTACAAAGAGACACTAAAGGACTACAAAGAGACAGAATGACTACAAAGAGACACTAAGGACTACAAAGAGACACTAAGGACTACAAAGAGACACTAAAGGACTACACAGAGACACTAAATGACTACAAAGAGACACAAAAGGACTACACAGAGACACTAAAGGACTACAAAGAGACTCTAAAGGACTACACAGAGACAGAATGACTACACAGAGACACTAAAGGACTACAAAGAGACTCTAAAGGACTACAAAGAGACACTAAAGGACTACAAAGAGACAGAATGACTACAAAGATACACTAAAGGACTACACAGAGACAGAAGGACTACAAAGAGACACTAAGGACTACAAAGAGACACTAAAGGACTACACAGAGACACTAAAGGACTACAAAGAGACAGAATTACTACAAAGAGACACTAAAGGACTACAGAGAGACAGAATGACTACAAAGATACACTTAAGGACTACAAAGAGACACTAAGGACTACAAAGAGACACTAAGGACTACAAAGAGACACTAAGGACTACAAAGAGACACTAAGGACTACAAAGAGACATTAAAGGACTACACAGAGACACTAAGGACTACAGAGAGACACTAAAGGACTACAGAGAGACAGAATGACTACAAAGATACACTAAAGGACTACACAGAGACAGAAGGACTAAAATAGACACTAAAGGACAACAAAGAGACACTAAAGGACTACAAAGAGACAGAATGACTACAGAGAGACACTAAAGGACTACAGAGAGACACAGAATGACTACAAAGAGACAGAAGGACTACAAAGAGACACTAAAGGACTACAAAGAGACAGAATGACTACAAAGAGACACTAAAGGACTACAACGAGACAGAATGACTACAAAGAGACAGAATGACTACAAAGAGACACTAAAGGACTATAAAGAGACACAGAATGACTACAAAGAGACAGAAGGACTACAAAGAGACACTAAAGGACTACAAAGAGACACTAAAGGACTACAAAGAGACACTAAAGGACTACAAAGAGACAGAATAACTACAAAGAGACAGAATGACTACAAAGAGACACTAAAGGACTATAAAGAGACACAGAATGACTACAAAGAGACAGAAGGACTACAAAGAGACACTAAAGGACTACAAAGAGACAGAAGGACTACAAAGAGACACTAAAGGACTACAAAGAGACACTACAGGACTACAAAGAGACAGAATGACTACAAAGAGACACTAAAGGACTACAGAGAGACACTAAAGGACTACAAAGAGACATAATGACTACAAAGAGACACTAAAGGACTACAGAGAGACACTAAAGGACTACAAAGATACACTACAGAACTACAAAGAGACATAATGACTACAAAGAGACACTAAAGGACTACAGAGAGACAATAAAGGACTACAAAGAGACACTAAAGGACTACACAGAGACAGAAGGACTACAAAGAGACAGAATGACTACAAAGAGACACTAAAGGACTACAAAGAGACAGAATGACTACAAAGAGACACTAAAGGACGACACAGAGACAGAAGGACTACAAAGAGACAGAATGACTACAAAGAGACACTAAAGGACTACAAAGAGACAGAAGGACTACAAAGAGACACTAAAGGACTACAAAGAGACAGAATGACTACAAAGAGACACTAAAGGACGCCACAGAGACAGAAGGACTACAAAGAGACAGAATGACTACAAAGAGACACTAAAGGACTACAAAGAGACAGAAGGACTACAAAGAGACACTAAAGGACTACAAAGAGACAGAATGACTACAAAGAGACACTAAAGGACTACAAAGAGACAGAATGACTACAAAGAGACACTAAAGGACTATAAAGAGACACAGAATGACTACAAAGAGACAGAAGGACTACAAAGAGACACTAAAGGACTACAAAGAGACAGAATGACTACAAAGAGACAGAATGACTACAAAGAGACACTAAAGGACTATAAAGAGACAGAATGACTACAAAGAGACACTAAAGGACTACAAAGAGACACAGAATGACTACAAAGAGACAGAAGCACTACAAAGAGACACTAAAGGACTACAAAGAGACAGAATGACTACAAAGAGACACTAAAGGACTACAACGAGACAGAATGACTACAAAGAGACACTAAAGGACTATAAAGAGACACAGAATGACTACAAAGAGACAGAAGGACTACAAAGAGACACTAAAGGACTACAAAGAGACAGAATGACTACAAAGAGACACTAAAGGACTACAACGAGACAGAATGACTACAAAGAGACACTAAAGGACTATAAAGAGACACAGAATGACTACAAAGAGACAGAAGGACTACAAAGAGACACTAAAGGACTACAAAGAGACAGAATGACTACAAAGAGACACTAAAGGACTACAAAGAGACAGAATGACTACAAAGTGACAGAATGACTATAAAGAGACACAGAATGACTACAAAGAGACAGAAGGACTACAAAGAGACACTAAAGGACTACAAAGAGACAGAATGACTATAAAGAGACACTAAAGAACTACAAAGAGACAGAATGACTACAGAGAGACACTAAAGGACTACACAGAGACACTAAAGGACTACAAAGAGACACTAAAGGACTACACAGAGACACTAAAGGACTACAAAGAGACACTAAGGACTACAAAGAGACAGAAGGACTACAGAGAGACACTAAAGGACTACAAAGAGACAAAGAGACACTAAAGGACTACAAAGAGACAGAATGACTACAAAGAGACAGAAGGACTACAAAGAGACACTAAAGGAATACAAAGAGACAGAATGACTACAAAGAGACACTAAAGGACTACAAAGAGACACTAAAGGACTACAAAGAGACAGAATGACTACAAAGAGACACTAAAGGACTACAAAGAGACAGAATGACTACAAAGAGACAGAAGGACTACAAAGAGACACTAAAGGACTACAAAGAGACAGAATGACTACAAAGAGACACTAAGGACTACAAAGAGACAAAGAGACACTAAAGGACTACAAAGAGACAGAATGACTACAAAGAGACACTAAGGACTACAAAGAGACACTAAAGGACTACAAAGAGACAGAATGACTACAAAGAGACACTAAGGACTACAAAGAGACACTAAAGGACTACAAAGAGATAGAAGGACTACAGAGAGATACTAAAGGACTACAAAGAGACACTAAAGGACTACAAAGAGACAGAATGACTACAAAGAGACACTAAAGGACTACAAAGAGACAGAATGACTACAAAGAGACACTAAATGACTACAAAGAGACAGAGAGACACTAAAGGACTACAAAGAGACACTAAAGGACTACAAAGAGACAGAGAGACACTAAAGGACTACAAACTGAATGACTGGCCTCTGAATCAGCTCAGCTGTCATTCCGTGTGTTTTCTGACCCACAGTAATCATCTCCTCGTTGACTAAAAGGCCAAATGTTATTTTATGGCCCTTACTTTCCGAACACTGTGACGCCTTTGGCTGCAAGGGATTGTGGGACGGCTGTTTCTCCTGTCCTTCAGCAAGTGATGGTCCGGTGTATCCTAAAGGAGATAAGAAAAAGGAAGACTGATGATCTTATTCTTATCATTCTGCTGAGACGGAGGTCTGCCTGTCGACGGCCTGAAGCATCTGTCTCCCTGTGTTTCAGGCTTTATAGACAGAGGCTGCATTACCAAGGTCTGAGTGAAGACGGGAAATGGCTGCTCACCTTCTGTCCACATGAATCACAGACAGTATGACTGTATGGACATATTACAAATAAGATATTATTGATGCATAACACCTCGCGATTCAGGAACCAAGCTGTAGTCATAAGATAGAGAGTCATCTCACTAGGACCCTCCCTAGAGGAAAGGGGTCAGTCAGAACAGAGCAGCAGAGTGCAGAGCGTAAAAGAAGATGGACACACAGGACCTCTGCTCGGAAGGACCAAAGAGACATTTAGAGAGACACAGAAGGACCACAAAGGGATGCACGATGACCACGAAGGAGGCAGCAAGTACACACTTAAACTCCGAGTGACTCCAAGAAGAGGCCAGGGACATGAGTCTGACCCCGCCCTGCTGCCCTCACAGACTGACAGCGCTCCTGCTAGCTCTGTCGGGAGCAGCTCTTGTTGAAAGATCATGTCTCTGCATAACCTCTTCATGGTCATCGCATCGACTGTGAGCTCAATCGAATACAGAAGTCCACCGACAGCCGGCGGGTAAAGAAGGTCCTTCTCACCAACCCAAGGCAGTCAGAGTACAGGTGGTGTCCCAGGCAGCCAGAACGAACAGGGTTTATGTATCTGTGATCTTACTGTGTGCCCTGCGTGTATGCACTTACTCAATGGCTGTTCTCTCTCTGGGTTGTACTGGGGGGGGGTGCTAGTGGATCATCGCCGGAGCTGTATTCGCTTAGCATTAGCATGCTTGTTGCCGTGGTAAGTGCACTGCCTTGCGGCCTGGAGCGTGTGTGTGGGCTGGACCTGCATTTCAGGAGAGGAGTGAGCAGAGGGTCGAGTTGTCGATTCTTGTTCAGTTTTCTGTGACTGTCTGCCTCGCCCTCTCAGCCTCTCAGTTGCGCTGCTAAAGAGACGCGCTACCATGGAAACCAAACACATGGTGTAGCTGTATTACAGTCCGAGGGGAAACAGTCCTGAGGAAATCTGATTTTGTCAGAAATCAGGGAGAAATGTGACCCGAGAGGGCATGAAACCGGGAGAGGGCAGTAGAACCGGGAGAGGGCAGTGAAACCGGGAGAGGGCAGTGAAACGGGAGAGGGCAGTGAAACCGGGAGAGGGCAGTGAAACCGGGAGGGAGTGGAACCGGGAGAGGGCAGTGGAACCGGGAGAGGGCAGTGAAACCGGGAGACTCCCACGAAAATCGGGAGGGTTGGCAATTATGGTCCCCGGTGTGTGTCCCCGGTGTGTCCCCGGTGTGTCCCCGGTGAGTCCCCAGTGTGTCCCCGTGTGTCAGGAGACTCTCAAAGTGTCAGAAACCCCCCTCTCTTCTCCTCCGTACCCACATCTCTAAAAACGAGGACCAACTGAGCTAATCCAGATTTGCTGCGTCATGACCACATTACTAAAATGTGGGCGGGCTTTAGACCCACGGGCCAATCAGAAGCGTTGCTGTCAGAACCAATGAGATGTGTTCTGGAAGTGATATGGTCTGTGTTTACATTAGCATGCTCACACTCAGAGCTAACGAGAGAGAGAGAGAGAGAGAGAGAGAGAGAGAGAGAGAGAGAGAGAGAGAGAGAGAGAGAGAGAGAGAGAGAGAGAGAGAGAGAGAGAGAGAGAGAGAGAGAGAGAGAGAGAGAGAGAGAGAGAGAGAGAGAGAGAGAGAGAGAGAGAGAGAGAGGAGAGAGAGAGAGAGAGAGAGAGAGAGAGAGAGAGAGAGAGAGAGAGAGAGAGAGAGAGAGAGAGAGAGAGAGAGAGAGAGAGAGCTGTTGATAAAATGTGTCCCCCGCTCAGCCTGGTCACTCAGTAGGCATGCTGGCGGCGGTGGAGCATGGCCCCATCCTCTGCAGCGACTCCAACATCCTCTGCCTTTCCTGGAAGGGGAGGGTCCCGAAGAGCGAGAAGGACAAGCCGGTGTGCCGGAGGCGATACTACGAGGAGGGCTGGCTGGCCACGGGGAACGGCCGGGGGGTGGTGGGGGTCACCTTCACCTCCAGCCACTGCAGGAGGGACCGCAGCACCCCCCAGAGGACCAACTTCAACCTGCGGGGACACAACAGCGAGGTAGATCTGAACACCTGTTATGCCTAATCCACTTCCTCACGTCTCTTCACATCAACTGGTCCCCTCCCTCCGTCTTTCACATCAACATGTGTCCCCTCTTCTCCTGTCTCTTCTACATCAACAGTGTCCCCTCTTCTACATGTCTTCTACATCAACATGTGTCCCCTCTTCTTCGTGTCTCTTCTACATCAACATGTGTCCCCTCTTCTCCGTGTCTCTTCTACATCAACATGTGTCCCCTCTTCTCCGTGTCTCTTCTACATCAACATGTGTCCCCTCTTCTCCATGTCTCTTCTACATCAACATGTGTCCCCTCTTCTTCATGTCTCTTCTTCATCAACATGTGTCCCCTCTTCTTCATGTCTCTTCTACATCAACATGTGTCCCCTCTTCTCCATGTCTCTTCTACATCAACATGTGTCCCCTCTTCTTCATGTCTCTCTTCATCAACATGTGTCCCCTCTTCTCCATGTCTCTTCACATCAACATGTGTCCCCTCTTCTTCATGTCTCTTCAACATCAACATGTGTCCCCTCTTCTTCGTGTCTCTTCTACATCAACATGTGTCCCCTCTTCTACATCAACATGTGTCCCCTCTTCTCCATGTCTCTTCTACATCAACATGTGTCCCCTCTTCTTCGTGTCTCTTCTACACCAACATGTGTCGCCACTTGATGATGTCATA
>CM070494.1:39588081-39628081 GCA_036324585.1 Champsocephalus esox
AACTGTAGATTATTTTAGTGCAATACAAATATTTCTTATGACCACATCTCAAAAGATCGATAGTGGAGATCCGGCACTGATATTTGAGCAGAAACAGTCAATACACATGTGCAAGTCCTTCTTCTGCAAAGTGAAATGTGCCGGAAAAAGAACATTATTATGGTATAAAGTACCATCAACCATAAGTACCTGACAGTAGTACTCTCTTTAACAAGACTATAACACCCCTTGTTAAATACCAACTATGTGCAATATATATATATATCTTAGTGATTCCCCTAGTGGGGGGGGGCTCCGTTGGCAGGGCTCCGTTGGCGGGGCTCCGTTGCCGGGGCTCCGTTGCCGCGGCTCCGTGGGCGGGGCTCCGTGGGCGGGGCTCCGTGGGCGGGGCTCCGTGGGCGGGGCTCCGTGGGCGCGGCTCCGGGGCGGGGCTCCGTTGCCGGGGCTCGTTGCCGGGGCTCCGTTGCCGGGGCTCCGTTGCGGGGCTCCGTTGCGGGGCTCCGTTGGCGGGGCTCCGTTGCCGGGGCTCCGTTGCGGGGCTCGTTGGCGGGGCTCCGTTGCGGGGCTCCGTTGCCGGGGCTCCGTTGGCGGGGCTCCGTTGGCGGGGCTCTGGCTGCTCCGTCCTCAGAACGGTTACAGGACGTGTTTTGTGTAACTTGTGTAACTTGTGTTATGATATTGTGTTGATGCTTCGTCGTTAACACGCAGCTGTCTTTGACTCTTTTCTGCTCTGTGGGACTAATTCTGATTCCGTCTGTTCAGCCCCCGATCCCGGACCCCAACAACATCCGGGACTTTGTGAGTTACCCCACGGCAGGGAACGAGCGCCTGCACTGCACCATGAAGCGGGCGGAGGACAGCCCTGAGGCGGGGGGGCCGTGCTACACCCTGTACCTGGAGTACCTGGGGGGGCTGGTGCCCATCCTGAAGGGCCGGCGCATCAGCAAGCTGAGGCCCGAGTTCATCATCATGGACCCCAAAGTGGACGGGAAGACAGGTGGGGGGGTGTATTTACTGAAGTGCATTCTATTGTCTCTAGTTCTGATCATTAAACATTAAAGAT
This sequence comes from Champsocephalus esox, assembly GCA_036324585.1. Classification (NCBI taxonomy): domain Eukaryota; kingdom Metazoa; phylum Chordata; class Actinopteri; order Perciformes; family Channichthyidae; genus Champsocephalus; species Champsocephalus esox. The sequence goes on from CM070494.1 coordinate 39,589,145, forward strand.
ATAGATTTCAGGACTTCATTTTAACTTTTAAATAAATACACTAAGTACCAGAGGTGTGGACTCGAGTCACCGAGTTGATGACTTGAGACTTGAGCACCAATGACTCGGGACTCGACTTGGACTCGAGCCTCTGACTGGAGGTGACTTGATACTTTAACTCAGAGGTCTCCAACACGCCCCGCGAGCTGCCGCTAGGAGAGCAGCCCCCCGTCGGGGAGAGCAGGATCTGAGCCGCTCCTACTCTGGCTGAGAATCCTTGCAGGCAGGGGGCGGGGCTTTATTTAGCTGGGCCACCATGCGGCCAATCATATGCGAGGACACACTAGCATCATACCATTATGTGAAAGAAGGGTGGGGGGCACAGCAGGTGTAGTGGGACAGGCCAGCTGCTCAGAGCGACGGGAGACGGATTTAAGGCTAGAGCGTCGGAAAAAAGTCAAGAAATGAGCGAAAATTGAAAACAGAAGCAGCGCCTGCTGCGTTTCAGCGATGTGGAGGAAGCAGAGCGGAGGGCAGGGTTTCTCTTTGGGAACCAGGATGTGCTGCCAGAGGTGGGAGAAGTTCAGATCTTATACTTCAGTAAAAGCACCAGAGTTTAGGAATACTCGGTTACGATAAAAAGTCCTGCATTCAAAATGTTACAAGTAAAAGTACAAAAGTATCAGCATCAAAATGTCGTTAAAGCAGCACCTGCAGAGGGGCCGAGACGCAGGTGCTCTCTCCCCCAGAGCCCGCCTGGCTGCACATCATCCCTGGCATGGAGATAGACTGTGGGTCCCTCACAACATGTTGTACACGGTGATAAACATTCTGTCAACATCAGGGATCTGATCCACTAACTCCTTCTGAATCAAACGGGAGCCTTACCTTACTGATCACATCACATCGCATCTAGCTGAGGCTTTGATCCAGAGCGACTCACACTAAGTGCGTTCGACCAGGAAGACACAACCTGAAGAAAACAGAATCATAAAGTACATCAGGTTTCATAGAGCCAAGCATCTCAAGTGCTACTCAACTGGCTTTAGAGGAGCCAGTCCTTTGTTAGTATATAAGAGCTTTGTTAGTATATAAGTGCTTTGTTAGTATATAAGTGCTTTGTTAGTATATAAGAGCTTTGTTAGTATATAAGAGCTTTGTTAGTATATGGCTTTGTTAGTGTATATAAGAGCTTTGTTAGTATATAAGTGCTTTGTTAGTATATAAGTGCTTTGTTAGTATATAAGAGCTTTGTTAGTATATAAGAGCTTTGTTAGTATATAAGTGCTTTGTTAGTGTATATAAGAGCTTTGTTAGTATATAAGTGCTTTGTTAGTATATAAGAGCTTTGTTAGTATATAAGAGCTTTGTTAGTATATAAGTGCTTTGTTAGTGTATATAAGAGCTTTGTTAGTATATAAGTGCTTTGTTAGTATATAAGTGCTTTGTTAGTATATAAGTACTGTGTTAGTATATAAGAGCTTTGTTAGTATATAAGAGCTTTGTTAGTATATAAGTGCTTTGTTAGTATATAAGAGCTTTGTTAGTATATAAGAGCTTTGTTAGTATATCAGTGCTTTGTTAGTATATAAGAGCTTTGTTAGTATATAAGTGCTTTGTTAGTATATAAGAGCTTTGTTAGTATATAAGAGCTTTGTTAGTATATAGGCTTTGTTAGTGTATATAAGAGCTTTGTTAGTATATAAGTGCTTTGTTAGTATATAAGTGCTTTGTTAGTATATAAGAGCTTTGTTAGTATATAAGAGCTTTGTTAGTATATAAGTGCTTTGTTAGTGTATATAAGAGCTTTGTTAGTATATAAGTGCTTTGTTAGTATATAAGTGCTTTGTTAGTATATAAGAGCTTTGTTAGTATATAAGAGCTTTGTTAGTATATAAGTGCTTTGTTAGTGTATATAAGAGCTTTGTTAGTATATAAGTGCTTTGTTAGTATATAAGTGCTTTGTTAGTATATAAGTACTTTGTTAGTATATAAGAGCTTTGTTAGTATATAAGAGCTTTGTTAGTATATAAGTGCTTTGTTAGTATATAAGAGCTTTGTTAGTATATAAGAGCTTTGTTAGTATATAAGTGCTTTGTTAGTATATAAGAGCTTTGTTAGTATATAAGAGCTTTGTTAGTATATAAGAGCTTTGTTAGTATATAAGTGCTTTGTTAGTATATAAGTACTTTGTTAGTATATAAGAGCTTTGTTAGTATATAAGTGCTTTGTTAGTATATAAGAGCTTTGTTAGTATATAAGAGCTTTGTTAGTATATAAGTGCTTTGTTAGTATATAAGAGCTTTGTTAGTATATAAGAGCTTTGTTAGTATATAAGAGCTTTGTTAGTATATAAGAGCTTTGTTAGTATATAAGAGCTTTGTTAGTATATAAGTGCTTTGTTAGTATATAAGTACTTTGTTAGTATATAAGAGCTTTGTTAGTATATAAGAGCTTTGTTAGTATATAAGTGCTTTGTTAGTATATAAGTGCTTTGTTAGTATATAAGAGCTTTGTTAGTATATAAGAGCTTTGTTAGTAGTTCTATCCTCGAGGTGGAGTCAGAGAGATGAGCTTCAGTCTGGAAGGTGTGTGAGCTTTCTGCTGTCCTGATGTCAATGGGAGCTCATTCCACCATCTTGGAGCCAGGACAGCAAACCCACGTGTTTCTGCTGATGGGAACTTGGGTCCCCCTCGCAGCGAGGGTGCAGCGAGTCGTCTGGCTGATGCAGAGCGGAGTGCACGTGCTGGGGTGCACGGTTTAACCGATGTCCTGGATGGAGGAAGGGCCAGATCCATTCGCAGCATGGTACGCAAGCACCAGGGTCTTGAAGTGGATTCTAGCAGTTACCGGAAGCCAGCGGAGGGAGCGGAGGAGCGGCGTGGGGTGGGACATTTGGTGAAAAGCACTTAATGACTCGTTTAAGACTCGTTTAGTCAAAGTTTAGGACCTGACTTGCAAAACAATGACTCGGTCCCACCTCTGCTAAGTCCTATATTCTGTATTTGAGCAATAACCATTTCTCGTGTAACATATTCAGAGCTGGAGCAGCTCTCACCCTAATAGTGTGTGTGTTTCAGAGGAGGTGTGTGTGAACCCCATGATCTCGTACGCTGACAGCTGTAACTGCTCCGACTCCAGCGACATCGAGCTGAGCGACGAGTGGGTCGGGAAGAAGTCTCCCAAGATATCCCGAGGACACAGGTCAGGAACACCGCGTGGGGATCCAGGAGTCCACTCACGTCGAAAGGTAACAACACATCATAAAGATCCTCTAAATCCTGCCTTGCCGTCGTGCAGGATGAACTTGGAGTCGAGGAAATCTCCAAAAATGTCCCGCTCCAATCAGGAAGGCCAGCGGTCGCCACGGTTACCAATGAAGAAGCCGGTCCCGCGCTCCCCCCAGTCTGACGAGGAGAGAGTTCTCCATGGACGGCATGTCCGAGGTAAGTCTGGGTGCTGCACGCGCTTTAGCTCTGTCCCCGAGTAGAGGCTCTCAGGTATCTGTAGTGTCCCCGAGTAGAGGCTCTCAGGTGTCTGTAGTGTCCCCGAGTAGAGGCTCTCAGGTATCTGTAGCTCTGTCACCGAGTAGAGGCTCTCAGGTGTCTGTAGTGTCCCCGAGTAGAGGCTCTCAGGTGTCTGTAGCTCTGTCCCCGAGTAGAGGCTCTCAGGTATCTGTAGCTCTGTCACCGAGTAGAGGCTCTCAGGTGTCTGTAGTGTCACCGAGTAGAGGCTCTCAGGTATCTGTAGTGTCACCGAGTAGAGGCTCTCAGGTATCTGTAGTGTCCCCGAGTAGAGGCTCTCAGGTGTCTGTAGTGTCCCCGAGTAGAGGCTCTCAGGTATCTGTAGCTCTGTCACCGAGTAGAGGCTCTCAGGTATCTGTAGTGTCACCGAGTAGAGGCTCTCAGGTATCTGTAGTGTCCCCGAGTAGAGGCTCTCAGGTATCTGTAGTGTCCCCGAGTAGAGGCTCTCAGGTGTCTGTAGTGTCACCGAGTGGAGGCTCTCAGGTATCTGTAGTGTCACCGAGTAGAGGCTCTCAGGTGTCTGTAGTGTCCCCGAGTAGAGGCTCTCAGGTATCTGTAGTGTCACCGAGTAGAGGCTCTCAGGTGTCTGTAGTGTCCCGAGTAGAGGCTCTCAGGTATCTGTAGTGTCCCCGAGTAGAGGCTCTCAGGTATCTGTAGTGTCACCGAGTAGAGGCTCTCAGGTGTCTGTAGCTCTGTCCCCGAGTAGAGGCTCTCAGGTATCTGTAGTGTCACCGAGTAGAGGCTCTCAGGTGTCTGTAGTGTCCCCGAGTAGAGGCTCTCAGGTATCTGTAGTGTCCCCGAGTAGAGGCTCTCAGGTATCTGTAGTGTCCCCGAGTAGAGGCTCTCAGGTGTCTGTAGTGTCACCGAGTAGAGGCTCTCAGGTATCTGTAGTGTCCCCGAGTAGAGGCTCTCAGGTATCTGTAGTGTCCCCGAGTAGAGGCTCTCAGGTATCTGTAGTGTCCCCGAGTAGAGGCTCTCAGGTATCTGTAGTGTCACCGAGTAGAGGCTCTCAGGTATCTGTAGTGTCCCCGAGTAGAGGCTCTCAGGTGATCTGTAGTGTCACCGAGTAGAGGCTCTCAGGTATCTGTAGTGTCACCGAGTAGAGGCTCTCAGGTATCTGTAGTGTCACCCGAGTAGAGGCTCTCAGGTGTCTGTAGTGTCACCGAGTAGAGGCTCTCAGGTATCTGTAGTGTCACCCGAGTAGAGGCTCTCAGGTATCTGTAGTGTCACCGAGTAGAGGCTCTCAGGTATCTGTAGTGTCACCGAGTAGAGGCTCTCAGGTATCTGTAGTGTCACCGAGTAGAGGCTCTCAGGTATCTGTAGTGTCCCCGAGTAGAGGCTCTCAGGTATCTGTAGTGTCCCCAGAGTAGAGGCTCTCAGGTATCTGTAGTGTCACCGAGTAGAGGCTCTCAGGTATCTGTAGTGTCCCCGAGTAGAGGCTCTCAGGTATCTGTAGTGTCCCCGAGTAGAGGCTCTCAGGTATCTGTAGTGTCACCGAGTAGAGGCTCTCAGGTATCTGTAGTGTCCCAGAGTAGAGGCTCTCAGGTATCTGTAGTGTCACCGAGTAGAGGCTCTCAGGTATCTGTAGTGTCCCCGAGTAGAGGCTCTCAGGTATCTGTAGTGTCCCCGAGTAGAGGCTCTCAGGTATCTGTAGTGTCACCCGAGTAGAGGCTCTCAGGTATCTGTAGTGTCCCCGAGTAGAGGCTCTCAGGTATCTGTAGTGTCCCCGAGTAGAGGCTCTCAGGTATCTGTAGTGTCACAGAGTAGAGGCTCTCAGGTATCTGTAGTGTCCCCGAGTAGAGGCTCTCAGGTATCTGTAGTGTCACCGAGTAGAGGCTCTCAGGTGTCTGTAGTGTCCCCGAGTAGAGGCTCTCAGGTATCTGTAGTGTCACCCGAGTAGAGGCTCTCAGGTATCTGTAGTGTCCCCGAGTAGAGGCTCTCAGGTATCTGTAGTGTCACCCGAGTAGAGGCTCTCAGGTGTCTGTAGTGTCCCCGAGTAGAGGCTCTCAGGTGTCTGTAGTGTCCCCGAGTAGAGGCTCTCAGGTGTCTGTAGTGTCCCCGAGTAGAGGCTCTCAGGTGTCTGTAGTGTCCCCGAGTAGAGGCTCTCAGGTATCTGTAGTGTCCCCAGAGTAGAGGCTCTCAGGTATCTGTAGTGTCCCCGAGTAGAGGCTCTCAGGTATCTGTAGTGTCCCCGAGTAGAGGCTCTCAGGTATCTGTAGTGTCCCCAGAGTGGAGGCTCTCAGGTATCTGTAGTGTCCCCGAGTAGAGGCTCTCAGGTATCTGTAGTGTCCCCGAGTAGAGGCTCTCAGGTATCTGGGTTGAGTCTCCTCGAATGATTCCCTTCTTATATCTTTGACGTCAACATTACAAATGCAAATATGCTTCCTCTCTTATTACCTGATGTTTCAGACTTTAGTTTAAAGTCAGTTCTTGGCCACTTTTATTTTGAAGTTACTGAAGTACCTCCACCAGGTAATTACTACATCCCACGTAGAACAAGCTAGAACATATTGAGTACATTCGATGTATCGCACACATTTAAACCACACCTGTAGTCTCCCTCCGGTTCTCAGTTACGCTAACCTTCCTTCGTCCCAGCACAACTACCTGGCTCAGGTCACCTCCAACATCTGGGGGACAAAATTCAAAATCGTCGGCCTCGCCTCTTTCCTGCCCGCCAACCTGGGTGCAGGTAAAGTCATAACACACACACACACACACACACACACACACACACACACACATTGAGATGAACGTGAAAGCGACGTTGTTTACCTTTCAGTGATCTATAAGACGAGTTTGCTCCACCTGCAACCGAGACAGATGACCATCTACCTTCCAGAGGTCCGGAAGATCTCTCATGACTTCATGAGTCTGCCGGTGTTCAACCCCAACGTGTTCAGCGAGGACGAGGACGACCTGCCGGGTGAGCAGCAGCATTTATTAATATCATATATGAAGAGTTTAATGACGTCAGTGTTACTGGTGCTCCAAGTCATCGGTCACCGTGCACAGCAGTCTGTCTGCAGCTCGTAGAGGCCTGTAGTGAACCCTGAAATGTGAAGTACCCCAACGTCAGAAATGTACAGGAAGGGTCCCCAGCACTTAGAAACTTCCGGATGCCAACCTGCATATGTTGGGCAGACAGCACAAGTTGAGTTCATTAGCATTAGTCAGCATTAAAGCCTCCATTTGGCCGATTTGCACAAAGAGTGGTTTTGGGTTATTGGGGTAATAGCAACAATACCAATTATCCAGCGTCCTTCGAAATCAACCCAGAATCCATCAGAATCAGATAAGCCCGCCTCTTGATCCTGAAAGACTGTGGTTTGATTGTGCAAATGTCCCAACATATGCAGGTCCATCAGTTTCTGTGCGCTGGGGACCCTACTCTAACCTTGGGGTCTCCAGGGTCCCAGTGCTGGCAGCTAACCCGCATTACGTTCTTCTTCTTTGTGTTTTGTTACAAAGTGATGGGTCCTTCAGGTGTGTCCAGAGACAACCCTACCTGCACCGTCAACATTCCCATCGCTCCCATCCACAGCCCGGCTCAGGCCATGTCTCCCACTCAGAGCATCGGCCTGGTCCAGTCTCTGCTGGCCAATCAGAACATCCAGCTGGACGTCCTCACCAACCCCACCGCCACTGCCGCTGCCGCCGCCGCCGCTGCTGCACCTGCTGCAGACCGCGGGCAGGACGCCGTCCCCTCCCCATACCCGGTGCCCTCCAGGTACTCTAACCCTGGACAGGTGATCTTCAACGGGCTGGAGATGGCTCCTCTCCTCCCTGGTACTCTCCCCCCGCCGCCTCACCACCTCCCCCCGCAGCCTCACCCGCAGCGCTCGCATCCCCAGCAGCCGCGCACGCTGCCGCCCAAACTGTCACAACAATTGCAGACGCAGCAGCAGAAAATGCACCATCAGCAGCAGCAGCAGCACCATCAGATGCAAACACAGCAGCAGCTGCAGCAGCAGCACCAACAGCAGCAGCAGCAGCTCCAGCAGCAGCATCAGCAGCTGCAGCAGCAGCAGCAACAGCTGCAGCAGCTGCAGACGCTGCACCAGCAGCAGCAGCAGCAGCACCAGCAGCACCAGGCTCAGCAGCACCAGCAGATGCAGCAGAACCCCACCCACCAGCAGCTGCAGCACCAGCAGCAGATCCAGCTGCAGCAGCAGCAGATGCAGCTGCAGCACGAACAGATGCAGCAGCAGCAGCAGCAGATGCAGCAGCAGCAGCAGCAGATCCGGCAGCAGATCCAGGAGATGCGGCAGCAGCAGCAGCAGCTGCAGCTGCAGCACCATCAGATCCAGCAGCAGCACCAGCAGATGCAGAGGCAGCACCAGGCGATGCAGCTGCAGCTGAAGATGCAGATGACGCTGCCGCCTCCGCCCACCGGATACCCAACCATCTCCTTGCACCAGATCCACCTTCTGCCGCCCCCCCCCACCACCGAGCCGGGCTTCAGGGAGCATGCCCACACTCTGAAGCCCAGCATGCCTCGGAGTCTGCCCCCCTTCAGCGACATGGAGGGAGGCATGGAGCTTCAGATGAGGAAGGTGAATCCTCCGCCCCCGTACCCGGGCACCGTCGTGTCTGCAGCGATCACGACAGCCGTCGCCACGCCTCAAACTCTCATCACCAACTGTGACAGCCCGAGTGTCCTGTCCCCTGACCCCTGCCTGAAGAAGGACGAGTTCCTGCAGTACCCCACTCCTCTGGGCTATGAGAGGATCACCACCTTCGACAGCAGCGGCAACGTGGAGGAGGTTTGTCGGCCACGCAGGCGCCTCGTCCGCAACCAAAACTCGTACGCCGTGCACGGCATCGGAGGCTCCGCAACGCTCAAAGTCACCTCCTCTGAGAACAAGAAGATCCAGCTTCCCTACAGCTCTGCGACGCTGAGCCGCCTCTCCGTCCCTCGATACTCTATACCCAGCGGAGACCCGCCCCCTTACCCTGACGCCGCCAATCAGGTCACCGCCACGCTCCCTCCGCCCCAGAGGATGGACAGCAGTCTGATCCACGCCACGATGCGCCGGGACCGCAGGGACGCTGTGCTCAAAGTGCCGCAGATGAATGAGAGCTCCAGGACGCTGCCCACTAAGGCTAAGATGAACAGCGCGTTAGCACTGAGCTACCAGCAGAGGGCGCCCGCCGCTCTATACACTTGCAACCAGTGCAGCAGCAACAGCAGCAGCACCAGCGTCAGCGTGAGCGGCGGCGGGACCATGAGCAGCGGCATCGCGGGCGGCACCGTGGTGCGGCAGGACTTCCCACCGGGGAAAGTCTCTCATCACAGCACCATCATCGTGCACTCAAAGAGCACCACCCCCCTGTCCTCGCAGTCCACCTACAGCCTGCTGAGCGCCGCCGACACTAGCCGGGACAGAACGGTGTACGTCAACTCCGCCTTCACCGAAGACGAGACTCTGAACCAACACCTGGAGAAATCCATGCGGCAGCTGACTCTCGGGGACGTCAGCTTGACGGTTAAACGCCCTCCGCCTTACCAGTGGGACACCTCCACCACGGAGGAGTTCTGGATCACTCCGGAACAAACCATGCTCGGTCCTCCGCCCGGAGCCCATAAACCTCCGCCGCTCATCATCAGTCAAGCCCAGCACCTGGACATGTCCCGGCTGCCGTTTGTTCTGACGACTAAGCCTCCAAGCAGCCAGACCACGAGCACGCTCACCTTCCCGTCGGGATACCAGATATCCCTCTCGCCTTTCCCTCCGCCTCACAGCGCTCCTCCGCCTCCGAATGAAGTGGCTTCGGTTCCTTATTCTCAGCAGGATCCCAGCTTGGTGTTACCTCCGGGTTATCCTCCCAGCCTTGCCAGCTTATCGTGCTGCCCTCTCCCTCCGATGTACCCCGGGGCCAGTGCCTGTGGAAGCCTCCAGCTGCACCCCGTGAGCCTCCACCCCTGGAACCCGTACCCCTGCCCGCCTCCCATGCAAGACCCTCCAGCACCCCCCCCTCCCGACCAAAACTCACCAGCTTCTAGAGAAGCCAATCCTCTCACCACCTCCTCCGTCCGGGCCTCCCCCGCCTCCCCCTCTCCCGCCTCCTCCTCCACCCACCGAGCTGCCGCCGTCCAAAAGCACCGCTGAGGATCTCGGGGACAACTTCCTGGAGCCGTCGTCGTCGCTGAACGAGAGTCCCGTGCAGCAGGAGTCCGATCGCTTTAACAAGAAGAGCCGCAAGAGGGTGGACAGCCGGGCTGAGGACGCCAACATGCCCACCGTCTCCGAGGGGAAGTCCAGGAAGGAAGGGCGGGCGCTGTCCGACTTCAACACCCTCATCTCAAGCCCGAGGGTCGGCACCCGGGAGAAGAAGAAGCCCAAGAGCCAAAGAGAGCAGCTCAATAAAACCAAGAAGATGAACCGGACCACCAACGAGTTCCAGGACAGTTCGGAGAGCGAGCCGGAGCTTTTCATCAGCGGAGACGAGCTCATGAACCAGAACCAGAGCAGCAAGAAGAGCTGGAAAAACAAGCGCAGCATGCGGATGGCGAGCGAGCTCGAGGAGATCAAGTGCCGCAAGGCCAACGAGCGAGAGGACCGCAGTCTGGGGAGCCAAGGGTTCGTCTACGTCATGGCCAACAAGCAGCCGCTGTGGAACGAAGCGACGCAGGTTTACCAGCTGGACTTCGGGGGGCGCGTCACGCAGGAGTCCGCCAAGAACTTCCAGATCGAGCTGGACGGTAGACAGGTAACGTGATCGCAAACCCTCACCTGTCCTCATTAGTCCATGTTTGTTCTTCCAGGATGGGATACACAGAACAGAACGTCGTTTTTTAAGATCAGAAACCAATGCAACATAAACTAAGATACTTCTTATTTAAAATACTGCATCTGCCCGTACAAAGTGTGTGAGGTTGCATCGTATGCATTCAATAACGACGCACTACTTCATGCTAACATGGTGCATCAACTTTGATATATTTCCGTAGTGGCCAAATGGTGGTACTATGACTCGCTTGTTATTCCGTTGATGCCATTGGGCCCAAAATACTTTCCCATTGACTCACATTGGAAACAAATTTAAATTTTATTTTTTTAATTTTAAATTTTATTTTTTAAATTTTAAATTTTATTTTTTAAATTTTAAATTTTATTTTTTACATTTTATTTTTTAAATTTTATTTTTTAAATTTTATTTTTTAAATTTTATTTTTTAAATTTATCTTTGAAATGTATCCAGAAAAAAAGACATCTGTAGCAAGATACATCCTCGATCACATCGACAGGTAAAGCTCTTTATTATAGATATATTTAATAAACACATTATTTCCCGTCTGTTTCAGGTGATGCAGTTCGGCCGTATTGACGGTAACGGCTACATCCTGGATTTCCAGTACCCTTTCTCCGCGGTGCAGGCGTTCGCTGTGGCCTTGGCCAACGTGACGCAGCGGCTGAAGTGAAAACGTTTCCTGCTGGTTTAGAAAATGGTTCCTGAGACGATCTGCAGATACGCAGAGCTGGTCGAGTTGGTCGAGCACCAACCGACTCATCAGCAGCTCTTCTGGATCACATGAATGTACTCAATGTTATCTTAGAAAACAACGACTGTCCCCGCAGAGACGGACGGTTAACTGAGTACACGTGGGAACGGAAACAGATGGCAATGTATTTCTAATTACTAAATATTTTATTTATGTTTGTGATGTTAAAAAAAAGTACATTGTTGAGTAATTAAGTGCATTATTTACTATGAACTGATTGTTGTCATACTTTTATTTCAGGGTCAGGGTTAGCGTCAGGGTTAGGGTCAGGGTAGGGTTAGGGTCAGGGTCAGGGTTAGGGTTAGGGTAGGGTCAGGGTTAGGGTAGGGTCAGGGTTAGGGTAGGGTTAGGGTCAGGGTTAGGGTTAGGGTTAGGGTAGGGTCAGGGTTAGGGTCAGGGTCAGGGTTAGCGTCAGGGTCAGGGTTAGGGTAGGGTCAGGGTTAGGTTAGGGTAGGGTTAGGGTAGGGTCAGGGTTAGCGTCAGGGTTAGGGTCAGGGTTAGGGTAGGGTTAGGGTAGGGTTAGGATTAGGGTAGGGTCAGGGTTAGGGTAGGGTCAGGGTTAGGGTAGGGTCAGGGTTAGGTTAGGGTAGGGTTAGGGTAGGGTCAGGGTTAGCGTCAGGGTTAGCGTCAGGGTTAGGGTCAGGGTTAGGGTAGGGTCAGGGTTAGGATTAGGGTTAGCGTCAGGGTTAGGGTAGGGTTAGCGTCAGGGTTAGGGTTAGCCTAACCCTAAGGGGTAGGGTTAGCGTTAGGGTAGGGTTAGGGTCAGGGTCAGGGTTAGGGTTAGCATCAGGGTTAGGGTCAGGGTTAGGGTAGGGTTAGCGTCAGGGTCAGGGTTAGGGTAGGGTTAGCGTCAGGGTTAGGGTTAGCCTAACCCTAAGGGGTAGGGTTAGGGTTAGCGTTAGGGTAGGGTTAGGGTCAGGGTCAGGATCAGGGTTAGCGTCAGGGTTAGGTTAGGGTTAGGGTCAGGGTTAGGGTCAGGGTCAGGGTTAGGGTAGGGTCAGGGTTAGGGTTAGCGTTAGGTTAGGGTCAGGATCAGGGTTAGCGTCAGGGTTAGGTTAGGGTTAGGGTCAGGGTTAGGGTCAGGGTCAGGGTTAGGTTAGGGTCAGGATCAGGGTTAGCGTCAGGGTTAGGTTAGGGTTAGGGTTAGCCTAACCCGTTTATTTAAATCCCATTTGAATGCATTCCTTTGTTTCTTTAGCCTCCTCTACATTATGTTTGAACTGCTGGGCGTGCAATAGAAGAATTGTCTTTTCTATTCGTGATACTTCTATGAAGTGGTGCAATGAACAGAGTAAGTCTTATTTTTGGGCCGTGAAACGATACACTTCTACACATTGACATCCTCCTTTCTTTTTATATCCAAAACTCGCCTTTGCAGTTGAGAGGAACGACGAACAGGAAGGGTTTGCCAGATATTTGAATGCATTTCGCAGAAAGCACTTACGTCAGGCTCCTGCGGATGAAATCTTAAACTTTATTTATTTATAAAACGCTTTCTGTGCAACGTTGCAATACAAGGTGCTTGACCCTCCAGCGAACATCGAGTTCATTAATTAGTTCAAATGCTTAGAAATGTTGAAGGTTGTTTGTATCTGACGTTGCATTGTGAAATCTAAAAGGAAACTTGTCTTCATGTTTTTTTGCTTACGCAGCTTAAAATTGGTGTTGAATTCTTTTTAAAATGCTTAAATGTTTCAAAACTAAAGCGCGCCTCAGCTGGAGGTCCTCTCGGATCCTTTCATCGTGGTCGGCGGTGAAACCTTTGATTTGTGGGTGTTCTTGACGCTGCTCCTTCTGCAGTGCGCCTCGTTGGGAGTGAGCACGGCTCTGAACAGTAACGCTGAAGACACTCACCTGCCGCTGCAGACCGAACCCGCTGCTTGCACCGCGTGCTTCGTGACAAAGACTGCTCATCTGCTGCCACTTCACTCCCCTTGGCTTTCACGCGCTCTTGGATGTTACAGAAAAAAGACGACGCTGTTAATTCAACGTGTTGATAAGTCCGGACTCAGGGTCCGTGAGACTCATGTAGACTCGGTGCTCATGAAGAACACATGCATTTCAGAGCGCTTTATTTACCGCCGTGTGTTCGTCATCAGCAAAACCGCCTCGCTCCAGAAGGCTGCCTGATTTCATTTGACTCTGACGTTGTGAAGGAAACTAACGATGTGCCCGTAGGTTGGTTCGGACCGACCTACGGGCTGCTGGGTGTAATAAAAACACATTGTTCCAAGTGTTGTCTGTGTTTCATTTAAAGAGTCCTCTCAACTTTAAAGAGTCCTCTCAACTTTAAAAGTCCTCTCCTGCTGATGTTCAGGTGTATATCGGCATGTAGTGTCTCTACTTTAAAGAGTCCTCTCCTGCTGATGTTCAGGTGTATATCAGTATGTAGTGTCTCTACTTTAAAGAGTCCTCTCCTGCTGATGTTCGGGTGTATATCAGTATGTAGTGTCTCTACTTTAAAGAGTCCTCTCCTGCTGATGTTCGGGTGTATATCAGTATGTAGTGTCTCTACTTTAAAGAGTCCTCTCCTGCTGATGTTCAGGTGTATATCAGTATGTAGTGTCTCTACTTTAAAGAGTCCTCTCCTCTGATGTTCGGGTGTATATCAGTATGTAGTGTCTCTACTTTAAAGAGTCCTCTCCTGCTGATGTTCAGGTGTATATCAGTATGTAGTGTCTCTACTTTAAAGAGTCCTCTCCTGCTGATGTTCAGGTGTATATCAGTATGTAGTGTCTCTACTTTAAAGAGTCCTCTCCTGCTGATGTTCAGGTGTATATCAGTGTGTAGTGTCTCTACTTTAAAGAGTCCTCTCCTGCTGATGTTCAGGTGTATATCAGTATGTAGTGTCTCTACTTTAAAGAGTCCTCTCCTGCTGATGTTCAGGTGTATATCAGTATGTAGTGTCTCTACTTTAAAGAGTCCTCTCCTCTGATGTTCGGGTGTATATCAGTATGTAGTGTCTCTACTTTAAAGAGTCCTCTCCTCTGATGTTCGGGTGTATATCAGTATGTAGTGTCTCTACTTTAAAGAGTCCTCTCCGGCTGATGTTCAGGTGGATATCGGTATGTAGTGTCTCACCGTGCAGTGACACTAAACCGCCACAAGGTGTCACTGTTATACAGGCAGGTTGACTTGAGTGCAACAAAAAGCAACAGGAAGTGAAGAAAGAGCAATAATGTATGTATTTATTACCTCAGGTGAGGACAAAAGAGCAACTGTGTGGATCCAAACACGAGGAGAAGCTGCACACACACACACACACACGCACACGCACACGCACACACGCACACACACACATATATAATACAGTTTTATTTTGAAAGGTTCGTGACACAAATCACTGTCGCGGTGCCTTTATTTTGAAGGCATTGTGGTTACGGACCGGCTTCAGTTCGCTGAGCAGACTCTGGATGTTAGACTTTATACCAGATTCCTTCCAGACTCCTTGTTGAAGTCCCTGAGTGTCTCCGCTGTCCCCGAGTGTCTCCGCTGTCCCCGAGTGTCTCCGCTGTCCCTGAGTGTGTCTGCTGTCCCTGAGTGTCTCCGCTGTCCTCGTGTCCTCTGAGTCTCTACAGATGGACTCTCAGCTCTCAGGTTGGTCTCTTTAATAACTCCGTAATAAACCCTGAATTAACCCTTAGCGCAGTTTAATGAACTTTGGGGCAGTGGGCTAGTGCGTGGGTGTTGGGGTCAGGGGTTCACAGGTTCAAACCCCACTGCAGTCAGCATGTCGTTGTGTCCCTGAGACGCTTCACCTGCCCTCAGTATTGAGTGACATGTGATGCAATGTAATGTTTAAATGATCATATAACTGTTCTTTGTGTCGTCATGGTTACTCAGCATTTAAGGAGGGGAGCTGTGAGATGGATAAACATCCTTAAAGTCAAATGAAGTTAAAATAACCCAGAATACTAAGACTTAATATCTCAAATCTCTAACCTTCAAAAACAATGGAAAGATATTCCTGAATGACATTTAAAGAATGACCGATTTCTCTCGATAATGTGAACACGATGAAGTCTCTTTAATTGATGAAAGACGTTCTGATAAATAGATTTTTCATTATTTTGTTCAGTTTATTTTTCATGATAATAAAATGTGGTATTATTTAAAAAGGTTGTCATTATTTATAAAAACATTTGCATTGTGTACATATTATTTACGATTTATTGAAAACAATTTAATTATTATTGTAATTATTGTTTCCTTCTTTTTGAAAACGTTATAATTACTCAAATCACTTTTTTTTATCAATTTGAAAAAGTTTGTATTGCTAAAAAAAAATGTTGTTTAACATTTTGAATTTCTTCTGAATACAAGCTGACCCCCCCGCGGAGCCCCGCCCCCCCCCGGATGACGAGGCAGCAGATCCTCACTTTGATCTCCGTCGCCTCCGTCAACTTCTCCTCCATGATCTGCTACTCCATCCTGGGGCCCTTCTTCCCCAATGAGGTGAGAGGTCACATGACGACAACATGAGGATCACATGACGAGGCCTAGTTAGAGGAGTGGACCGTCAGTGTATTGATCCACTGATCCGACAGTATGGGTTAGTTAGTAAAGTAACCGTCTACGGGTCAGACGTCGACCCTCACTAGTTCCAAAGTTACCTGTTGAACCGTCTACGGGTCAGACGCCGACCCTCACTAGTTCCACAGTTACCTGTTGAACCTTCTCCGGGTCAGACGTCGACCCTCACTAGTTCCAAAGTTACCTGTTGAACCTTCTACGGGTCAGGCGCCGACCCTCACTAGTTCCACAGTTACCTGTTGAACCTTCTCCGGGTCAGACGTCGACCCTCACTAGTTCCAAAGTTACCTATTGAACCTTCTCCGGGTCAGACGTCGACCCTCACTAGTTCCAAAGTTCCCTGTTGAACCGTCTCCGGGTCAGACGCCGACCCTCACTAGTTCCAAAGTTACCTGTTGAACCGTCTCCGGGTCAGACGCCGACCCTCACTAGTTCCAAAGTTACCTGTTGAACCGTCTCCGGGTCAGACGCCGACCCTCACTAGTTCCAAAGTTACCTGTTGAACCGTCTACGGGTCAGACGCCGACCCTCACTAGTTCCAAAGTTACCTGTTGAACCGTCTCCGGGTCAGACGCACACCCTCACTAGTTCCACAGTTACCTGTTGAACCGTCTCCGGGTCAGACGCCGACCCTCACTAGTTCCACAGTTACCTGTTGAACCGTCTCCGGGTCAGACGCACACCCTCACTAGTTCCACAGTTACCTGTTGAACCGTCTCCGGGTCAGACGCCGACCCTCACTAGTTCCACAGTTACCTGTTGAACCGTCTCCGGGTCAGACGCCGACCCTCACTAGTTCCACAGTTACCTGTTGAACCGTCTCCGGGTCAGACGCCGACCCTCACTAGTTCCAAAGTTACCTGTTGAACCGTCTACGGGTCAGACGCCGACCCTCACTAGTTCCAAAGTTACCTGTTGAACCGTCTCCGGGTCAGACGCCGACCCTCACTAGTTCCAAAGTTACCTGTTGAACCGTCTCCGGGTCAGACGCCGACCCTCACTAGTTCCAAAGTTCCCTGTTGAACCGTCTCCGGTCAGACGCCGACCCTCACTAGTTCCACAGTTACCTATTGAACCGTCTCCGGGTCAGACGCCGACCCTCACTAGTTCCAAAGTTACCTGTTGAACCGTCTCCGGGTCAGACGCCGACCCTCACTAGTTCCACAGTTACCTATTGAACCGTCTCCGGGTCAGACGCCGACCCTCACTAGTTCCACAGTTACCTGTTGAACCGTCTACGGGTCAGACGCCGACCCTCACTAGTTCCACAGTTACCTGTTGAACCGTCTACGGGTCAGACGCCGACCCTCACTAGTTCCAAAGTTACCTGTTGAACCGTCTCCGGGTCAGACGCCGACCCTCACTAGTTCCAAAGTTACCTGTTGAACCGTCTCCGGGTCAGACGCCGACCCTCACTAGTTCCAAAGTTCCCTGTTGAACCGTCTCCGGTCAGACGCCGACCCTCACTAGTTCCACAGTTACCTATTGAACCGTCTCCGGGTCAGACGCCGACCCTCACTAGTTCCAAAGTTACCTGTTGAACCGTCTCCGGGTCAGACGCCGACCCTCACTAGTTCCACAGTTACCTATTGAACCGTCTCCGGGTCAGACGCCGACCCTCACTAGTTCCAAAGTTACCTGTTGAACCGTCTCCGGGTCAGACGCCGACCCTCACTAGTTCCACAGTTACCTGTTGAACCGTCTACGGGTCAGACGCCGACCCTCACTAGTTCCACAGTTACCTGTTGAACCGTCTACGGGTCAGACGCCGACCCTCACTAGTTCCAAAGTTACCTGTTGAACCGTCTCCGGGTCAGACGCCGACCCTCACTAGTTCCACAGTTACCTATTGAACCGTCTCCGGGTCAGACGCCGACCCTCACTAGTTCCAAAGTTACCTGTTGAACCGTCTCCGGGTCAGACGCCGACCCTCACTAGTTCCACAGTTACCTGTTGAACCGTCTACGGGTCAGACGCCGACCCTCACTAGTTCCACAGTTACCTGTTGAACCGTCTACGGGTCAGACGCCGACCCTCACTAGTTCCAAAGTTACCTGTTGAACCGTCTACGGGTCAGACGCCGACCCTCACTAGTTCCACAGTTAGCTGTTGAACCGTCTCCGGGTCAGACGCCGACCCTCACTAGTTCCAAAGTTACCTGTTGAACCGTCTCCGGGTCAGACGCCGACCCTCACTAGTTCCAAAGTTACCTGTTGAACCGTCTCCGGGTCAGACGCCGACCCTCACTACTTCCAAAGTTACCTGTTGAACCGTCTACGGGTCAAGCGCCGACCCTCACTAGTTCCACAGTTACCTGTTGAACCGTCTACGGGTCAGACGCCGACCCTCACTAGTTCCACAGTTCCCTGTTGAACCGTCTCCGGGTCAGACGCCGACCCTCACTAGTTCCACAGTTACCTGTTGAACCGTCTACGGGTCAGACGCCGACCCTCACTAGTTCCAAAGTTCCCTGTTGAACCGTCTCCGGGTCAGGCGCCGACCCTCACTAGTTCCAAAGTTACCTGTTGAACCGTCTACGGGTCAGACGCCGACCCTCACTAGTTCCACAGTTACCTGTTGAACCGTCTCCGGGTCAGACGCCGACCCTCACTAGTTCCACAGTTACCTGTTGAACCGTCTACGGGTCAGACGCCGACCCTCACTAGTTCCACAGTTACCTGTTGAACCGTCTCCGGGTCAGACGCCGACCCTCACTAGTTCCACAGTTACCTGTTGAACCGTCTCCGGGTCAGACGTCGACCCTCACTAGTTCCAAAGTTACCTGTTGAACCGTCTCCGGGTCAGACGCCGACCCTCACTAGTTCCACAGTTACCTGTTGAACCGTCTACGGGTCAGACGCCGACCCTCACTAGTTCCACAGTTACCTGTTGAACCGTCTACGGGTCAGACGCCGACCCTCACTAGTTCCAAAGTTACCTGTTGAACCGTCTCCGGGTCAGACGCCGACCCTCACTAGTTCCACAGTTACCTATTGAACCGTCTCCGGGTCAGACGCCGACCCTCACTAGTTCCAAAGTTACCTGTTGAACCGTCTCCGGGTCAGACGCCGACCCTCACTAGTTCCACAGTTACCTGTTGAACCGTCTACGGGTCAGACGCCGACCCTCACTAGTTCCACAGTTACCTGTTGAACCGTCTACGGGTCAGACGCCGACCCTCACTAGTTCCAAAGTTACCTGTTGAACCGTCTACGGGTCAGACGCCGACCCTCACTAGTTCCACAGTTAGCTGTTGAACCGTCTACGGGTCAGACGCCGACCCTCACTAGTTCCACAGTTAGCTGTTGAACCGTCTCCGGGTCAGACGCCGACCCTCACTAGTTCCAAAGTTACCTGTTGAACCGTCTCCGGGTCAGACGCCGACCCTCACTAGTTCCAAAGTTACCTGTTGAACCGTCTCCGGGTCAGACGCCGACCCTCACTACTTCCAAAGTTACCTGTTGAACCGTCTATGGGTCAAGCGCCGACCCTCACTAGTTCCACAGTTACCTGTTGAACCGTCTACGGGTCAGACGCCGACCCTCACTAGTTCCAAAGTTACCTGTTGAACCGTCTCCGGGTCAGACGCCGACCCTCACTAGTTCCACAGTTACCTGTTGAACCGTCTCCGGGTCAGACGCCGACCCTCACTAGTTCCAAAGTTACCTGTTGAACCGTCTCCGGGTCAGACGCCGACCCTCACTAGTTCCACAGTTACCTGTTGAACCGTCTACGGGTCAGACGCCGACCCTCACTAGTTCCACAGTTACCTGTTGAACCGTCTACGGGTCAGACGCCGACCCTCACTAGTTCCAAAGTTACCTGTTGAACCGTCTCCGGGTCAGACGCCGACCCTCACTAGTTCCACAGTTACCTATTGAACCGTCTCCGGGTCAGACGCCGACCCTCACTAGTTCCAAAGTTACCTGTTGAACCGTCTCCGGGTCAGACGCCGACCCTCACTAGTTCCACAGTTACCTGTTGAACCGTCTACGGGTCAGACGCCGACCCTCACTAGTTCCACAGTTAGCTGTTGAACCGTCTACGGGTCAGACGCCGACCCTCACTAGTTCCAAAGTTACCTGTTGAACCGTCTACGGGTCAGACGCCGACCCTCACTAGTTCCAAAGTTACCTGTTGAACCGTCTACGGGTCAGACGCCGACCCTCACTAGTTCCACAGTTAGCTGTTGAACCGTCTCCGGGTCAGACGCCGACCCTCACTAGTTCCAAAGTTACCTGTTGAACCGTCTCCGGGTCAGACGCCGACCCTCACTAGTTCCAAAGTTACCTGTTGAACCGTCTCCGGGTCAGACGCCGACCCTCACTACTTCCAAAGTTACCTGTTGAACCGTCTACGGGTCAAGCGCCGACCCTCACTAGTTCCACAGTTACCTGTTGAACCGTCTACGGGTCAGACGCCGACCCTCACTAGTTCCACAGTTCCCTGTTGAACCGTCTCCGGGTCAGACGCCGACCCTCACTAGTTCCACAGTTACCTGTTGAACCGTCTACGGGTCAGACGCCGACCCTCACTAGTTCCAAAGTTCCCTGTTGAACCGTCTCCGGGTCAGGCGCCGACCCTCACTAGATAAATGTTATATATATATTATTACTAATTACAGTTTGCTGTGTGTGTCAGATTGTTCAGATTGGAGCGAAGTTCATGCTGGTGGCGGGACTGTTTGTGTCGGCGGGATCCACCATCATGTTCGGGTACGTGTCTGTCATCAATTCAAATACATTTAAAAGGAGAGAAAACGATCAAATATTTCAACAACAAAAGTTGATTAAATGTAAAAATGTTCAGGAAACAAATCGTAATATTTCAAAGAGGGAAGAAAATGGAAGTACATTTTTTATAGCAAATGAGTTTTAATAATGTCAGTAATACATTTTAATATTAGGAAGTAAAAGTAGTGTAAGTGAAGCGCTGTCTGAACCCGACCCCGTGTCTTCTCCGCCCCTCAGGCTGCTGATCCACGCCCCCCCCGGCGCCCCCTTCATCGCGCTCTGCTTCGTGGTGCGTTCAGTGGACGCAGTCGGTTTCGCCGCCGCCTGCACCTCCTCCTTCGCCATCACCGCTCAAATCTTCCCCAACAACGTGGCCACTGTGCTGGTGAGGAGCACAGAGAGCATTATTATTACTACAGCATGAGGCGGGGGGGGGGTAGGGTCTCTCTGTCTGCATGGGGAGAGAGAGAGAGAGAGAGAGAGGAGAGAGAGAGAGAGGAGAGAGAGAGAGAGAGAGAGAGAGAGAGAGAGAGAGAGAGAGGGAGAGAGAGAGAGAGAGAGAGAGAGAGAGAGAGAGAGGGAGAGAGAGAGAGAGAGGGAGAGAGAGATAGAGGGAGAGGGAGATAGAGAGAGAGAGAGGGAGGGAGAGAGATAGAGGGAGAGAGAGAGAGAGAGAGGGAGAGAGAGATAGAGATATATATAGAGATAGAGAGAGAGAGAGGGAGATAGGGATAGAGAGAGAGAGAGGAGGAGAGAGAGAGGGAGATAGGGAGAGAGAGAGGAGGAGAGAGAGATAGAGGGAGAGAGATAGAGAGAGATAGAGATAGAGATATATATAGAGATAGAGAGAGAGGGAGAGAGATAGAGGGAGAGAGAGAGAGGGAGATAGAGGGAGAGAGAGAGTGAGAGAGAGAGAGAGAGAGAGAGAGAGAGGGAGAGAGAGAGGGAGAGAGAGATAGAGAGAGAGGGAGAGAGATAGAGGGAGAGAGAGAGAGGGAGATAGAGAGAGGGAGATAGAGAGAGAGAGAGAGGGAGGGAGAGAGAGAGAGAGAGGGAGAGAGAGAGAGAGTAATACCCATGTTCTCCGTGCAGGGCAGTCTGGAGATGTTCGCGGGTCTGGGCCTGACCCTCGGCCCCCCGGTGGGGGGGGTGGTTCTACGAGTCCTTTGGGTACGAGGTTCCCTTCCTGCTGCTGGGGGGGCTGCTGCTCCTCATGGTGCCCTTCAACATCCTGGTGCTGCCCAACACGCGTCAGTCCTCTCTCTCGGGGCTCCAGCTCCTTCTGCTCCCTGCTCCTTCTGCTCCCTGCTCCTTCTGCTCCCTGCTCCTTCTGCTCCCAGCTCCTTCTGCTCCCTGCTCCTTCTGCTCCCTGCTCCTTCTGCTCCCTGCTCCTTCTGCTCCCTGCTCCTTCTGCTCCCAGCTCCTTCTGCTTCCTGCTCCTTCTGCTCCCTGCTCCTTCTGCTCCCTGCTCCTTCTGCTCCCTGCTCCTTCTGCTCCCTGCTCCTTCTGCTCCCTGCTCCTTCTGCTCCCTGCTCCTTCTGCTCCCTGCTCCTTCTGCTCCCTGCTCCTTCTGCTTCCTGCTCCTTCTGCTCCCTGCTCCTTCTGCTCCCTGCTCCTTCTGCTTCCTGCTCCTTCTGCTCCCTGCTCCTTCTGCTCCCTGCTCCTTCTGCTCCCTGCTCCTTCTGCTCCCAGCTCCTTCTGCTCCCAGCTCCTTCTGCTCTCTGCTCCTTCTGCTTCCTGCTCCTTCTGCTCCCTGCTCCTTCTGCTCCTGCTCCTTCTGCTCCTGCTCCTTCTGCTCCCTGCTCCTTCTGCTCCCTGCTCCTTCTGCTCCCTGCTCCTTCTGCTCCCTGCTCCTTCTGCTCCCTGCTCCTTCTGCTCCCTGCTCCTTCTGCTCCCTGCTCCTTCTGCTCCCTGCTCCTTCTGCTTCCTGCTCCTTCTGCTCCCTGCTCCTTCTGCTCCCTGCTCCTTCTGCTCCCTGCTCCTTCTACTCCCTGCTCCTTCTGCTCCCTGCTCCTTCTGCTCCCTGCTCCTTCTGCTCCCTGCTCCTTCTGCTCCCTGCTCCTTCTGCTCCCTGCTCCTTCTGCTTCCAGCTCCTTCTGCTCCCAGCTCCTTCTGCTCCCTGCTCCTTCTGCTCCCTGCTCCTTCTGCTCCCTGCTCCTTCTGCTCCCTGCTCCTTCTGCTCCCTGCTCCTTCTGCTCCCTGCTCCTTCTGCTCCCTGCTCCTTCTGCTCTGCTCCCTGCTCCTTCTGCTCCCTGCTCCTTCTGCTCCCAGCTCCTTCTGCTCCCTGCTCCTTCTGCTCCCTGCTCCTTCTGCTCCCTGCTCCTTCTGCTCCCTGCTCCTTCTGCTCCCTGCTCCTTCTGCTCCCTGCTCCTTCTGCTCCCTGCTCCTTCTGCTCCCTGCTCCTTCTGCTCCCTGCTCCTTCTGCTCCCTGCTCCTTCTGCTCCCTGCTCCTTCTGCTCCCTGCTCCTTCTGCTTCCTGCTCCTTCTGCTCCCTGCTCCTTCTGCTCCCTGCTCCTTCTGCTCCCTGCTCCTTCTGCTCCCTGCTCCTTCTGCTCCCTGCTCCTTCTGCTCCCTGCTCCTTCTGCTCCCTGCTCCTTCTGCTTCCTGCTCCTTCTGCTTCCTGCTCCTTCTGCTCCCTGCTCCTTCTGCTCCCAGCTCCTTCTGCTTCCTGCTCCTTCTGCTCCCTGCTCCTTCTGCTCCCTGCTCCTTCTGCTCCCTGCTCCTTCTGCTCCCTGCTCCTTCTGCTTCCTGCTCCTTCTGCTCCCTGCTCCGTTGTTTTAGTTTATTCTTTGTTATTATTTAGAATTATTATACTGTTTTAAATAATTGTTCTAATCTTTTAAGATTTCGTTTTATATGTTCCAGTTTCTCTAATCTTTGTTTGGTCGTTCTTTTCTTAGTTGAGTTGTGTTGTTGTGTTCTCTGGTCACCACGGTGATATGCTCTGGTTGAGTTGTGTTGTTGTGTTCTCTGGTCACCACGGTGATATGCTCTGGTTGAGTTGTGTTGTTGTGTTCTCTGGTCACCACGGTGATATGCTCTGGTTGAGTTGTGTTGTTGTGTTCTCTGGTCACCACGGTGATATGCTCTGGTTGAGTTGTGTTGTTGTGTTCTCTGGTCACCACGGTGATATGCTCTGGTTGAGTTGTGTTGTTGTGTTCTCTGGTCACCACGGTGATATGCTCTGGTTGAGTTGTGTTGTTGTGTTCTCTGGTCACCACGGTGATATGCTCTGGTTGAGTTGTGTTGTTGTGTTCTCTGGTCACCACGGTGATATGCTCTGGTTGAGTTGTGTTGTTGTGTTCTCTGGTCACCACGGTGATATGCTCTGGTTGAGTTGTGTTGTTGTGTTCTCTGGTCACCACGGTGATATGCTCTGGTTGAGTTGTGTTGTTGTGTTCTCTGGTCACCACGGTGATATGCTCTGGTTGAGTTGTGTTGTTGTGTTCTCTGGTCACCACGGTGATATGCTCTGGTTGAGTTGTGTTGTTGTGTTCTCTGGTCACCACGGTGATATGCTCTGGTTGAGTTGTGTTGTTGTGTTCTCTGGTCACCACGGTGATATGCTCTGGTTGAGTTGTGTTGTTGTGTTCTCTGGTCACCACGGTGATATGCTCTGGTTGAGTTGTGTTGTTGTGTTCTCTGGTCACCACGGTGATATGCTCTGGTTGAGTTGTGTTGTTGTGTTCTCTGGTCACCACGGTGATATACTCTGGTTGAGTTGTGTTGTTGTGTTCTCTGGTCACCACGGTGATATGCTCTGGTTGAGTTGTGTTGTTGTGTTCTCTGGTCACCACGGTGATATGCCTCCTCTGGTTCATCCTCCTCTCAGAGTCGGAGCCGTCGAAGGACTCGTTCTTCGGCCTGCTGAGGAAGACGAAGATCTCTCTGATCTGCTTCGTCATCTTCACGCTCAGCTCCGGACTCGGGTTCCTCGACGCGGCGCTCTCGCTGTTCGCCATCCAGACGGTGACAAATAATACACATATATAATCCTATACCTCTATCAGGTCGGATCTGAACACACGAAGAGTGCTTTGGGTATTTGTGCAGAAAAGCCGCGTTCACACTGCGGTACTTTCCCCACAAAGGTTCATGGAACTCAGTTCATGATCGCGTTCACACCAAAAAGAGCCGGGACTAAAAGTAGTTCATGCGAACCTTTTTACCCGCTCCAAAGTCCCCGCTGAGAAGAGAGCTATATTCCTGATTGGCTGGAAGGATTGCAAACCACGCCCCGTAAAACTCCCAAAGAGTTTTGTGAAGCCGCCATTTTATTATCCTCGCATTAGCATTATTAGCATTAGCATTATTAGCATCAGCATTATTAGCATTATTAGCATTAGCATCAGCATTATTAGCATTATTAGCATTATTAGCATTAGCCCAGCGCAGAAACGCAGAGAGACTAACTTATGGCAACACAAAATAAAGCATGGGAGCGGTGGAGACGAGGAGGTGTCGGCGTTCTGGAGATTCACTCGGAAGGCTTCAGTAGCAGCTGCTGGGACTCCCAGCAGCTGCTACTGAAGCCTTCCCCAACTCCGGGGACTTCCGGCCGGGGCCTCCGGGCAGCAGTATACGCCGTGAAGTGGGTTGCGGCCTGCCAGTAAACCCAAAGCAGAAGAAGAAGAAGTGACGTCAGCGGCTTCAGTTGCCTAATCCTCCCTCAGGGACTCATTCCGGTGTGAACGCGATCTGTGCTTAGTTCATGAGGACTAGAGAGTATAAATATAGATATTTCTAAAAAATATTTAGAGAAAATTGAAAAAATTGTATACAACATTGTAAAAAATATCTGAATTCAAAGTGAAACAGCTGCCCCCCCCCTCCCTCCCCTCAGTTCGGCCTCTCCTCGGCCCACGTGGGGCTCATCATGCTGGGGCTCTCCCTCCCGTACTGCCTCGCCTCCCCCCTGCTGGGACTCTTAACAGATAAATACCCTGTGAGTACAGCAGTGTGTGTGTACTGTCCTGTGAGTACAGCAGTGTGTGTGTACAGCGACCCTAGAGCGACCCTAGAGCGACCCCGCAGCGACCCTAGAGCGACCCTAGAGCGACCCTGCAGCAACCCTGCAGCGACCCTACAGCGACCCTGCAGCGACCCTGCAGCGACCCTACAGCGACCCTGCAGCGACCCTAGAGCGACCCTACAGCGACCCTGCAGCGACCCTGCAGCGACCCTGCAGCGACCCTGCAGCGACCCTAGAGCGACCCTAGAGCGACCCTGCAGCGACCCTAGAGCGACCATGCAGCGACCCTAGAGCGACCCTACAGCGACCCTACAGCGACCCTAGAGCGACCCTGCAGCGACCCTAGAGCGACCCTGCAGCGACCCTGCAGCGACCCTGCAGCGACCCTGCAGCGACCCTACAGCGACCCTGCAGCGACCCTAGAGCGACCCTGCAGCGACCCTGCAGCGACCCTGCAGCGACCCTAGAGCGACCCTGCAGCGACCCTAGAGCGACCCTGCAGCGACCCTGCAGCGACCCTGCAGCGACCCTGCAGCGACCATGCAGCGACCCTACAGCGACCCTAGAGCGACCCTGCAGCGACCATGCAGCGACCCTACAGCGACCCTAGAGCGACCCTACAGCGACCCTAGAGCGACCCTAGAGCGACCCTGCAGCGACCCTAGAGCGACCCTAGAGCGACCATGCAGCGACCCTACAGCGACCCTACAGCGACCCTGCAGCGACCCTAGAGCGACCCTAGAGCGACCCTAGAGCGACCCTGCAGCGACCATGCAGCGACCCTACAGCGACCCTAGAGCGACCATGCAGCGACCCTGCAGCGACCCTACAGCGACCCTAGAGCGACCCTGCAGCGACCCTACAGCGACCCTAGAGCGACCCTGCAGCGACCCTAGAGCGACCCTAGAGTGACCCTAGAGCGACCCTAGAGCGACCATGCAGCGACCCTAGAGCGACCCTGCAGCGACCCTGCAGCGACCCTGCAGCGACCCTGCAGCGACCCTGCAGCGACCCTGCAGCGACCCTGCAGCAACCCTGCAGCGACCCTGCAGACTGAGCCTCTGCCAGACCATGTTTAACGTGTTTAACATATTTAACATGTCTAATGTGTGTGTGTGTGTGTGTGTGTGTTTCAGAGTAGCAGGCCGTGGCTCATGGTGATTGGTTGCGGGGCCACAGCGCTCAGTTTCTTCCTGCTAGGCCCCGCCCCCATCCTCCACATCCCCAGGTCAGACTTTATTAGCATCTTAAAACATATTACATGATATCAAATAATATTCATCTTTAAAATGCTGAAATATGGGAGAGTTCTATCAATCATTTTGCAATTTAAATATTATATATATTACGTTGTGTGTGTGTGTGTGTGTGTGTGTGTGTGTGTGTGTGTGTGTGTGTGTGCAGTCAGCTGTGGCTCCTGGTCCTCATGCTCTCTGTGATTGGCTTCTCTCTGGGGATGACGGCGATCCCGACCTTCCCTGAGATCATCTCCGGTGCTTAGTGAGTACTTTGTGTATTAGTATATAGTATATATAGTACATTATGAAGTACTCGTGGTATTGACGCAGTGTTTCAGTGAGCAGGGCTACGAGGAGGGGCTCAGCACGCTGGGGATGGTCTCCGGACTCTTCGGGGCCTTCTGGTCTCTGGGGTCAGTCCGATATTACTCTGTATTTTAATGCACTTTGATGTACTTGTATTTGAGTGTGTGTTTTTGTATGTGAGTGTGTGTTTTTATGTCTGAGTGTGATGTATTTGTATTTGAGTGTGTGTATTTGTATTTGAGTGTGATGTATTTGTATCTGAGTGTGATGTATTTGTATCTGAGTGTGATGAGTGTGTGTATTTGTATTTGAGTGTGATGTATTTGTATCTGAGTGTGATGTATTTGTATCTGAGTGTGATGAGTGTGATGTATTTGTATTTGAGTGTGATGTATTTGTATTTGAGTGTGTGTATTTGTATCTGAGTGTGATGTATTTGTATTTGAGTGTGTGTTTTTGTATGTGAGTGTGTGTTTTTATGTCTGAGTATGATGTATTTGTATTTGAGTGTGTGTTTTTGTATGTGAGTGTGTGTTTTTATGTCTGAGTGTGATGTATTTGTATTTGAGTGTGTGTTTTTGTATTTGAGTGTGATGTATTTGTATTTGAGTGTGATGTATTTGTATTTGAGTGTGTGTATTTGTATTTGAGTGTGATGTATTTGTATTTGAGTGTGATGTATTTGTATTTGAGTGTGATGTATTTGTATCTGAGTGTGATGAGTGTGATGTATTTGTATTTGAGTGTGATGTATTTGTATGTGAGTGTGTGTTTTTGTATCTGAGTGTGTGTATTTGTATTTGAGTGTGATGTATTTGTATCTGAGTGTGATGTATTTGTATCTGAGTGTGATGAGTGTGATGTATTTGTATTTGAGTGTGATGTATTTGTATTTGAGTGTGTGTATTTGTATCTGAGTGTGATGTATTTGTATTTGAGTGTGTGTTTTTGTATGTGAGTGTGTGTTTTTATGTCTGAGTATGATGTATTTGTATTTGAGTGTGTGTATTTGTATTTGAGTGTGATGTATTTGTATTTGAGTGTGATGTATTTGTATTTGAGTGTGTGTTTTTGTATTTGAGTGTGATGTATTTGTATTTGAGTGTGATGTATTTGTATCTGAGTGTGATGTATTTGTATTTGAGTGTGATGTATTTGTATTTGAGTGTGATGTATTTGTATTTGAGTGTGTGTTTTTGTATCTGAGTGTGATGTATTTGTATTTGAGTGTGTGTTTTTGTATCTGAGTGTGATGTATTTGTATCTGAGTGTGATGTATTTGTATCTGAGTGTGATGTTTTTGTATCTGAGTGTGTGTTTTTGTATCTGAGTGTGATGTATTTGTATTTGAGTGTGTGTTTTTGTATCTGAGTGTGATGTTTTTGTATCTGAGTGTGATGTATTTGTATCTGAGTGTGTGTTTTTGTATCTGAGTGTGATGTATTTGTATTTGAGTGTGTGTTTTTGTATCTGAGTGTGATGTATTTGTATCTGAGTGTGATGTATTTGTATCTGAGTGTGTGTTTTTATGTCTGAGTGTGATGTATTTGTATTTGAGTGTGATGTATTTGTATCTGAGTGTGATGTATTTGTATCTGAGTGTGTGTTTTTATGTCTGAGTGTGATGTATTTGTATCTGAGTGTGACGTATTTGTATTTGAGTGTGTGTTTTTGTATGTGAGTGTGTGTTTTTGTATGTGAGTGTGTGTTTTTGTATCTGAGTGTGATGTATTTGTATCTGAGTGTGATGTATTTGTATTTGAGTGTGTGTTTTTGTATGTGAGTGTGTGTTTTTATGTCTGAGTGTGATGTATTTGTATTTGAGTGTGTGTTTTTGTATGTGAGTGTGTGTTTTTATGTCTGAGTGTGATGTATTTGTATTTGGGTGTGTGTATTTGTATTTGAGTGTGATGTATTTGTATTTGAGTGTGATGTATTTGTATTTGAGTGTGTGTTTTTGTATGTGAGTGTGTGTTTTTATGTCTGAGTGTGATGTATTTGTATTTGAGTGTGTGTTTTTGTATTTGAGTGTGATGTATTTGTATTTGAGTGTGATGTATTTGTATCTGAGTGTGATGTATTTGTATTTGAGTGTGATGTATTTGTATTTGAGTGTGATGTATTTGTATTTGAGTGTGTGTTTTTGTATGTGAGTGTGTGTTTTTATGTCTGAGTGTGATGTATTTGTATTTGGGTGTGTGTATTTGTATTTGAGTGTGATGTATTTGTATTTGAGTGTGATGTATTTGTATTTGAGTGTGTGTTTTTGTATGTGAGTGTGTGTTTTTATGTCTGAGTGTGATGTATTTGTATTTGAGTGTGATGTATTTGTATTTGAGTGTGATGTATTTGTATCTGAGTGTGATGTATTTGTATTTGAGTGTGATGTATTTGTATTTGAGTGTGATGTATTTGTATTTGAGTGTGATGTATTTGTATTTGAGTGTGTGTTTTTGTATCTGAGTGTGATGTATTTGTATTTGAGTGTGTGTATTTGTATCTGAGTGTGATGTATTTGTATCTGAGTGTGATGTTTTTGTATCTGAGTGTGTGTTTTTGTATCTGAGTGTGATGTATTTGTATTTGAGTGTGTGTTTTTGTATCTGAGTGTGATGTATTTGTATCTGAGTGTGATGTTTTTGTATCTGAGTGTGATGTATTTGTATCTGAGTGTGATGTTTTTGTATCTGAGTGTGATGTTTTTGTATCTGAGTGTGTGTTTTTGTATCTGAGTGTGATGTATTTGTATTTGAGTGTGTGTTTTTGTATCTGAGTGTGTGTTTTTGTATCTGAGTGTGATGTATTTGTATCTGAGTGTGTGTTTTTGTATCTGAGTGTGATGTATTTGTATTTGAGTGTGTGTTTTTGTATCTGAGTGTGTGTTTTTGTATCTGAGTGTGATGTATTTGTATCTGAGTGTGTGTTTTTGTATCTGAGTGTGATGTATTTGTATTTGAGTGTGTGTTTTTGTATCTGAGTGTGATGTATTTGTATTTGAGTGTGTGTTTTTGTATCTGAGTGTGATGTATTTGTATTTGAGTGTGTGTTTTTGTATCTGAGTGTGATGTATTTGTATTTGAGTGTGTGTATTTGTATCTGAGTGTGATGTATTTGTATTTGAGTGTGTGTTTTTGTATCTGAGTGTGATGTATTTGTATTTGAGTGTGTGTTTTTGTATCTGAGTGTGATGTATTTGTATTTGAGTGTGTGTTTTTGTATCTGAGTGTGATGTATTTGTATTTGAGTGTGTGTTTTTGTATCTGAGTGTGATGTATTTGTATTTGAGTGTGTGTTTTTGTATCTGAGTGTGATGTTTTTGTATCTGAGTGTGTGTATTTGTATTTGAGTGTGTGTATTTGTATCTGAGTGTGACGTATGTCTCCAGGATGTTCTCCGGCCCCATCGTGGGGGGTCTGGTGACGCAGCACCTGAGCTTTGAATGGGCGTCCGTGCTCCAGGGGGGGTCCTCCCTGCTGGCTGTGAGTATCTGATCTACAGATGAAACATTTCAAATCCAAACGTTTTTCTCTAACTTTTTTTAAATTTTGCAAATAAAAAATGGGATTTCAAAATAAAGCTTTTGGATTTCAAAATAAAACAATAGCCGCTTTCACACCAAGTACTTTGCCGTACTTAGTTCCCAGTACTTAGTTCCCAGTACTTAGTTCCCAGTACTTAGTCCCCAGTACTTAGTTCCCAGTACTTAGTTCCCAGTACTTAGTTCCCAGTACTTAGTTCCCAGTACTTAGTCCCCAGTACTTAGTTCCCAGTACTTAGTTCCCAGTACTTAGTTCCCAGTACTTAGTTCCCAGTACTTAGTTCCCAGTACTTAGTTCCCAGTACTTAGTTCCCAGTACTTAGTTCCCAGTACTTAGTTCCCAGTACTTAGTCCCCAGTACTTAGTTCCCAGTACTTAGTCCCGCCGGACTCTTGAGACCTGAACTTTCTAGCAGATCGCGTTCACACCGGAATGAGTCCCTGAGGGAGGATTAGGCAAATGAAGCCGTTGACGTCACTTCTTCTTCTTCTTCTGCTTTGGGTTTACTGGCAGGCCGCAAACCACTTCACGGCGTATACTGCCCCCCGCGGGGGACTCCGGGACTTCGGGTGGCAGTAAATCGCCAGAACGCTGACACCTCCTCATCACTCTCATGTTTTCTTTTGTGTTGCCATAAGTTATTCTCTCTCCGTTGGTGCGCTGCGCTAATGCTAATAATGCTAATGCTAATAATGCTAATGCGAGCAAATAAAATGGCGGCTTCACAAAACCTTTGAGTTTGGCGGGCCGTGGGTTGCAACCCGCCAGCCAGGTACCCCCTCTCGAGCAGGCACTGAAAAGGTTCGCATGAACTAAGTTCTGGTTCCAGATCTTTTTGGTGTGAACGCAACATCCCAAAAACGATCGAACTATTCCTGGGTGAAGTACTCCGGTGTGAAAGCGCCTATGGATTTAAAAATAGAACTTTTCTAAACATAACGTTTGGATCTGCAGAAGCACAGACACTGCAAGGCTTTTCCTCTGTTGCAAAACACTCTCTCAGCCTCCTGACCCCCTGCGGAGGGTCACACGGTGTGTGTGTGTGCGTGTGTGTGTGTGTGTGCATGTGCGTGTGTGTGTGTGTGTGTGTGTGCGTCATCATGTGAAGTCATGAGCTCTGTCTCCTCAGGCGCTGCTGCTGGCTGTTTATTACCTGAGACACCCCCCCTCCCAGAGGTAAATGTACTTTAATTTATAAATGTATTTGATACTTTCTGTTTGGGATATTCCTCAAATATATTTTATAATATTATTACCTCGTGTATTTTAATAACTTTATTTCTGTTTGTATAGAATGGTTTCAGAAGGTCCAACGACCAGCGAGCTCTCCCCTCTGCTCCCTGACTGAACAACAACAACAACAACAACAACAACAACATGTGTTTACTTTATTTTTAAATGCCTTTAAATTATATATGGCTGTTGCAGGGATTTAAGACCAAGGTGAACTTTTATTTGTTTGCACTTTGGAAAATATATATATCAATATTAATGCTTCAATGTTATTGTTTACTTTATCAATATATTGTTGCACTCATTAAACCGTTTAAATATATATAAAAGGATTTGAAATATTATTTAGATATTTGTGATGTGCATATGGTTAATCATTAAAGGTTGCAACATATTATGAATTCCTTGTTAAATGTTTACTCTTAGAAACGTTATATCTAAAGGTCCCGTTCCTCCTGATCATCGCTCCAGCGCTGAGTCGACTGGAACATCCAGACTCTCATTGGTTTCTCAAACAGAGTCTCTGGCAGTCTGTGTGTTCACTCTCTGTCCTACACGGCCTGTTGGAGCTGTGAGCCCACTCTGTTCTGATTGGTCCACCCCCGTTACAGCAGAACATCAGTGATTATGTTTTACAATGGCGTTTGTTAGCAACCAGGAAGTGACTCCAGTGATGACGAACAGATGGGAATGCTGCGCGGGGTCTGGGGGCCGTGTTGGGGGGCCGTTGGGGGGCTCGCTGCTCCGCCCTGTGAGGCTCGAGGAGCGGACAGTGTGAGCTGCGTTACTGGGGTCGTTTCCTGGTTGCTGCGTGGGGTCTGCGAGACACAGCGAATGGACGCGGGAAAGGGGGGGGCTGAGGGGGCTGCAGCACCCCCATCTGCGAGGCTCCACTAGCGGTCCGTTCACATGCAGGAGCGACAGAACACAAGGGGACGGGTCAGAACCAGAAAAGCATGACATGGGACCTTTAAATAAAATGCATTAGTATTAATAATATTTAATTAAACATCTTTAAACATATAAATATGTTTTATAAATAAATATACACATATTTTAGATTCTTAAAAAAACTCTATTATCTCAAATGTTTTATTATCAATAATACTATTATAACAACAATAAATAAACAAACTCATTTGAAGATGAAGACATTCTAGCATTAATGATTTTATTAAACACAATTATTTATTGTTGAATTGTTTCGTAACAGTATTTAAATATCGTTCTTCCATTTATGAATGATTTATTCTTCATGTAAATAAGTTCAGTTTCCTGAGAGCTGAAGCTCAACGCTGATGAAAGAGTGATGATATAATGAGTGACTGGAGCAGAGCTGAATAAACGCTCCTTTGTTTGCGGAGCGGCTTACCGGTCGTCCTGCGTCACATGACCAACGCACTGCACTCTGGGAAAGACTTGTGTCACTAGAATAACAACATGACGAAGTGTCTGACCGGTCACGGTGCAAACAGAGGGTGCTCGCCTCTGTTTTTATTGTTTAAACTAAATTAATGTGGTTTACAGTTGAAGGAGCCATATGTTAAAATGTATAGTTTGATATATTTGAATATTATAATCCTTTGTTGTTAATTATATAATTGATTTGAACCAGCCGTGTGGAATTGACGGGATAGACGACTGCAGCTGTTCGTGATTACGAGACGTTAAAGCAGACGGCAGCTGCTGGTGTGTGTGTGTGTGTGAGTGTGTGTGTGTGTGTGTGTGAGTGTGAGTGTGTGTGTGTGTGTGTGAGTGTGAGTGTGTGTGTGTGTGTGTGTGTGTGTGAGTGAGTGTGTGTGAGTGTGTGTGAGTGTGTGTGAGTGTGTGTGTGTGTGTGTGTGTGTGTGTGAGTGTGTGTGAGTGTGTGTGAGTGTGTGTGTGTGTGTGTGTGTGTGTGTGTGTGTGTGTGAGTGTGTGTGTGAGTGTGAGTGTGTGTGTGTGTGTGTGAGTGTGAGTGTGTGTGTGTGTGTGTGTGTGTGTGAGTGAGAAGGAGAAAGAAGCCCAGGGCAACATAGTTGTTTGACCTGAGAGAAGATGTGTTTGTATTTGATACCTTCTGTAAAAGTAAAGAGTCAAACAAACTATCCTGAGACGTATCTTGTCCGAGTCGAGCTTATTCGCTATCTGTGAATCGAATTTTGGATTACTGGAACTACAACAGTTGTTTACTTCCTGTAAGCTTCCCCCTGGCGTCCCACAGGGATCCACACTGGGCCCACTTTGATTGGTCTGATGTGATAATAATCTGCATCGTGTTGCATTCACTGCCCGTCGTGATTCTGTGCTTCCTCTTCTGACTGAACATGTTTACAATTCTTGCACTGATTTCAATAAAGACTGAAAACATGTGAATAAAAAACCCTCCCGTTTATTCATACATCATATTATAATCTGGAGAATTTTAAATCATAGCACCCTAACGGACATATTCCTTTATATGCAACTCTACTTGTCAGGGAATCGTTCGCCCTGCGTGTCCTCCTCCTTCGCCCCGGCCCGAGCAGCCGATATCTCCCTAAGGAGGGGCTGCCCGAGCAAGCTGCTGTTGTTACCAGTTAGTGACCGGGCAGCTCTCGGTCAGAGATAGGTATTGTTGTGGGACACCTGGAACACATCCTTCTCGGGGTGTAGATGACCCCGAGCCATAAGAGACAACTAATGTGATTCAGTGTCCTCAGCCGTTTAGTCTCTCTATTGAAGAATGTTGATTATTACTCTGAACGAGTTCAAACCTGGAGCTACAGGAGGGCTCATCTCTGCCGTGTGCTCAGACCGGGGCCCGTGGCATGTCTTGTGAATTCTCCGGCCGAAGCTCCAAATAAACCGTCAGTGTTTGACATCAGAGCTCCAGCTGTCCTCGTCTCTCTGAGTCCTAATAACAATAATCATCATGGTTTTACAGGTATGTTCAAAAATCAAATCCAAAACATCGCTTTCAAGTGTTTTTATTATGAAAACACGTCCGATATCAAACCTGTACATGAAGTACTTTACAAATGTATATCTGTGAGGAGGAGGAGTCATCTCTGACAGGCTGAGGACATGCATCTAGTTTCTCTATATCAGCGGTAACATGGACACTTCATAGATCTGCCCAACGACAACATGTGAACATATATTTAAATAATCAGGATTGGTTTTGATAAATGCACCTCGGAGTTGAGACTGCTCCTCGCCCAACCCGCTCACCTCCTGCAGGTGGATCAATACGATAAACATACCGTTTGGATTACTCAACTCTTTATGAATCTCTTCAGCAGCGCGTCCTGACGGTACATTCATGAATCTGTGTTCACACAACATACTGACGTGTCTGTAGTCCACGTGTCTGTAGTCCACGTGTCTGTAGTCTACGTGTCTGTAGTCTACGTGTCTGTAGTCTACGTGTCTGTAGTCCACGTGTCTGTAGTCCACGTGTCTGTAGTCTACCTGTCTGTAGTCTACGTGTCTGTAGTCCACGTGTCTGTAGTCCACGTGTCTGTAGTCCACGTGTCTGTAGTCTACCTGTCTGTAGTCTACCTGTCTGTAGTCCACGTGTCTGTAGTCCACGTGTCTGTAGTCTACGTGTCTGTAGTCTACCTGTCTGAAGTCTACCTGTCTGTAGTCCACGTGTCTGTAGTCTACGTGTCTGTAGTCTACGTGTCTGTAGTCTACCTGTCTGTAGTCTACCTGTCTGTAGTCCACGTGTCTGTAGTCTACGTGTCTGTAGTCTACGTGTCTGTAGTCTACGTGTCTGTAGTCTACGTGTCTGTAGTCCACGTGTCTGTAGTCTACCTGTCTGTAGTCTACCTGTCTGTAGTCCACGTGTCTGTAGTCCACGTGTCTGTAGTCTACCTGTCTGTAGTCTACGTGTCTGTAGTCTACGTGTCTGTAGTCTACGTGTCTGTAGTCCACGTGTCTGTAGTCTACGTGTCTGTAGTCTACCTGTCTGTAGTCTACGTGTCTGTAGTCCACGTGTCTGTAGTCCACGTGTCTGTAGTCCACGTGTCTGTAGTCCACCTGTCTGTAGTCTACCTGTCTGTAGTCTACCTGTCTGTAGTCTACGTGTCTGTAGTCCACGTGTCTGTAGTCCACGTGTCTGTAGTCCACGTGTCTGTAGTCTACCTGTCTGTAGTCTACCTGTCTGTAGTCTACCTGTCTGTAGTCTACGTGTCTGTAGTCTACGTGTCTGTAGTCTACGTGTCTGTAGTCTACCTGTCTGTAGTCTACGTGTCTGTAGTCTACGTGTCTGTAGTCTACGTGTCGGGAGTGAAGGCAGCGTTGCTGCGTCCTGAGTGTCTGTGAGCCAGAGGACTGTCTGTTGATCTTCCTCTCCTCCTGCTCGTCTCCTGAGGAGCGTCTGAAGCAGGAAGTCCCGCCTTCTTCACCCTCTTCTTCCTCCTCACTCTGCAGGAACACAACAGCAGTCACTATGTATTGCTTATTGTTGTCTTGATCTCAGTCAATGTCTCACCTGGTGTCCTGTGTCTCTGTGTCTCACCTGGTGTCCTGTGTCTCACCTGGTGTCCTGTGTCTCACCTGGTGTCCTGTGTCTCTGTGTCTCACCTGGTGTCCTGTGTCTCACCTGGTGTCCTGTGTCTCTGTGTCTCACCTGGTGTCCTGTGTCTCACCTGGTGTCCTGTGTCTCATCTGGTGTCTCTGTGTCTCACCTGGTGTCTCTGTGTCTCACCTGGTGTCCTGTGTCTCACCTGGTGTCCTGTGTCTCACCTGGTGTCCTGTGTCTCACCTGGTGTCTCTGTGTCTCACCTGGTGTCCTGTGTCTCTGTGTCTCACCTGGTGTCCTGTGTCTCTGTGTCTCACCTGGTGTCTCTGTGTCTCACCTGGTGTCTCTGTGTCTCACCTGGTGTCTCTGTGTCTCACCTGGTGTCCTGTGTCTCATCTGGTGTCTCTGTGTCTCACCTGGTGTCCTGTGTCTCTGTGTCTCACCTGGTGTCCTGTGTCTCTGTGTCTCACCTGGTGTCCTGTGTCTCAATGTCTCACCTGGTGTCCTGTGTCTCAATGTCTCACTTGGTGTCCTGTGTCTCAATGTCTCATCTGGTGTCCTGTGTCTCAGTCTCTCACCTGGTGTCCTGTGTCTCAATGTCTCACCTGGTGTCCTGTGTCTCATCTGGTGTCCTGTGTCTCAGTCTCTCACCTGGTGTCCTGTGTCTCTGTGTCTCACCTGGTGTCCTGTGTCTCAGTGTCTCACCTGGTGTCCTGTGTCTCTGTCAGTGTCTCACCTGGTGTCCTGTGTCTCTGTGTCTCACCTGGTGTCCTGTGTCTCAGTCTCTCACCTGGTGTCCTGTGTCTCTGTGTCTCACCTGGTGTCCTGTGTCTCTGTGTCTCACCTAGTGTCCTGTGTCTCAGTGTCTCACCTGGTGTCCTGTGTCTCCGTCAGTGTCTCACCTGGTGTCTCTGTGTCTCACCTGGTGTCATGTGTCTCTGTGTCTCACCTGGTGTCCTGTGTCTCTGTGTCTCACCTGGTGTCCTGTGTCTCCGTCAGTGTCTCACCTGGTGTCCTGTGTCTCCTTCTGTGTCTCACCTGGTGTCCTGTGTCTCACCTGGTGTCCTGTGTCTCCGTCTGTGTCTCACCTGGTGTCCTGTGTCTCACCTGGTGTCCTGTGTCTCTGTGTCTCACCTGGTGTCCTGTGTCTCTGTGTCTCACCTGGTGTCCTGTGTCTCACCTGGTGTCCTGTGTCTCTGTGTCTCACCTGGTGTCCTGTGTCTCTGTGTCTCACCTGGTGTCCTGTGTCTCTGGCTCTGTGTCGTTTGTCTCTGACAGGAAGCGGAGCTCTCCGGAGGAACTGATGGCAGCAGACACCTGGAGAGAGACAGGAAGTGATGAAGACCACCATCAGGTCTCCTTTAAACCAGTATCAGAACCAGCAGCAGATGAATCTGTATGATGGCGTCCCCTCACCCTGGTGGGAGTCTTCCTCTCCGTCTCCTCAGCAGCCGGAGCCCCCTCCTCGTCTCCTGCAACAGACAATAACTCTTACCCACAATGCATCTTTTACACATTGCATTATCACCAAGCCCCCAGGAAGTGCTCCGCACTCTGAGGAACATATCCCTAGTGTCCAAACGGCGGTACTGCATCTTCCGTATCAGTCCGTGACGTCACTGGGACAGAGACGTCTGTCACTCAATAACCCACCCAGGCCCTTTTTAGAATCATTCGGTCCTTAAAGTTGTAAAATGCACTAAAAGCCGAATCCAGATTTATTTTCTCTCCATTCATTCTACTGAAGAGCGGGAGATCGGGGGTGGAGCTTAATGATAGGAGGCGGGGCTTAATTGCAGGGAGGCGTGGCTTAAGGGGAAACTAAACTGCGCTCTATGAGCTACATACGGGTACTTCTGCTCTGACAGCAAGGCATGATGGGTAATCTGTGAGCAGCTCTCATAATGAACAGGCCCCGCCTCCAACGCTGTATCCAGTTCTTATTAAACATCCATGATCCTACCCCCCCCCTCTCACTCTGGTCGGAGACGTATGAGGACAGGAAGTATCCCTGCTGTCCGTCAGACAGCCGTCCGAACCACCAGTTCTCGTTGTCCTTGTAGAGGACCTGGACCTCGTCCCCGCGGCGCAGCGTTAGCTCGTCAGAGCGGGACGCCCTGTAGTCGTACAGAGACACCACCTGCAGGGGGGGGGAAACCGAAGCTCCTGAAAGCTGTTCTCTGAAGCCAGCAGCAGGCCTGTGGGAGTCTCTGAGGAACTAGATGCATTGATGGATTAAGACTCACCACCTGTTGATCAGCTGACTCTGCCTCATGTCCTCCTGCAGAGACATGTCCTCCTGCAGAGACACGGTCCCAGACGCTCTGGAGGAGGACACAAAAACATCTCAAAATGTTTCAGAGTTTCATTTTGGAAAATGCACTTTCCCCCGAGGACCGCTGCAAACCCTTTCAATCCCGCGGCAGCACAAATAGCTTCAGCAGCTGAATACATGCTCAGTGAAACAGAAAGCCTTTTATCACACAGTATGATCTGTTACCGTGTGCAGCCTGGAGGACGGGGCTCCTCTCAGACGCTGACCCACTGGACTGAAGCCCCCTGAAGGGACAGGAACAATCGGCTGTTAGCTTGATTTCATGTTGGAGTGTAACAGGACGCAGTGATTCATTACAGACAGTACGGACACAGGTGTAACCGGTCAGAGGCCCAGTGTACAGCAGTGTAACCACAGTGTAACACCAGTGTAACCACAGTGTAACCGCAGTGTAACCGCAGTGTAACCGCAGTGTAACCGCAGTGTAACCGCAGTGTAACACCAGTGTAACCGCAGTGTAACAGCAGTGTAACCGGTCAGAGGCCCAGTGTACAGCAGTGTAACAGCAGTGTAACCGCAGTGTAACCGCAGTGTAACCGCAGTGTAACACCA
>CM070494.1:39633081-39657953 GCA_036324585.1 Champsocephalus esox
CTCATACACTGTAGCACACACAGAGGGGGGGGGCTCATACACTGTAACACACAGAGGGGGGGGGGCTCATACACTGTAACACACAGAGTCATACACTGTAACACACAGAGAGGGGGGGGCTCATACACTGTAGCACACACAGAGGGGGGGGGCTCATACACTGTAGCACACACAGAGGGGGGGGGCTCATACACTGTAACACACAGAGAGGGGGGGGGCTCATACACTGTAACACACAGAGAGGGGGGGGAGCTCATACACTGTAACACACAGAGAGAGGGGGGGGGTCTCATACACTGTAACACACAGAGAGAGGGGGGGCTCATACACTGTAACACACAGAGAGGGGGGGGCTCATACACTGTAACACACAGAGAGAGGGGGGGCTCATACACTGTAACACACAGAGGGGGGGGGGATCTCATACACTGTAACACACAGAGAGAGGGGGGGGGCTCATACACTGTAACACACAGAGAGAGGGGGGGGGGCTCATACA
Organism: Champsocephalus esox; assembly: GCA_036324585.1. NCBI lineage: Eukaryota > Metazoa > Chordata > Actinopteri > Perciformes > Channichthyidae > Champsocephalus > Champsocephalus esox. The sequence goes on from CM070494.1 coordinate 39,633,581, forward strand.
CTGTAACACACAGAGAGAGGGGGGGCTCATACACTGTAACACACAGAGAGGGGGGGGGCTCATACACTGTAACACACAGAGAGAGGGGGGGGCTCATACACTGTAACACACAGAGAGGGGGATCTCATACACTGTAACACACAGAGAGAGGGGGGGGTCATACACTGTAACACACAGAGGGGGGGGGCTCATACACTGTAACACACAGAGGGGGGGGCTCATACACTGTAACACACAGAGAGGGGGGGGGGCTCATACACTGTAACACACAGAGAGAGGGGGGATCTCACACACTGTAACACACAGAGGGGGGGGGCTCATACACTGTAACACACAGAGGGGGGGGGCTCATACACTGTAACACACAGAGAGCTCATACACTGTAACACACAGAGAGGGGGGGGGGCTCATACACTGTAACACACAGAGGAGGGGGGGGCTCATACACTGTAACACACAGAGGGGGGGGGCTCATACACTGTAACACACAGAGAGAGGGGGGGGGGCTCATACACTGTAACACACAGAGAGAGGGGGGGGATCATACACTGTAACACACACAGAGAGAGGGGCTCATACACTGTAACACACAGAGAGAGGGGGGGGGCTCATACACTGTAACACACAGAGAGAGGGGGCTCATACACTGTAACACACAGAGAGGAGGGGGGGCTCATACACTGTAACACACAGAGGGAGGGGGGGGGCTCATACACTGTAACACACAGAGAGAGGGGGGGTCTCATACACTGTAACACACAGAGAGAGGGGGGATCTCATACACTGTAACACACAGAGAGCTCATACACTGTAACACACAGAGAGGGGGGGGCAAGAGTCTCATACACTGTAACACACAGAGAGGGGGGGATCTCATACACTGTAACACACAGAGAGAGAGCTCATACACTGTAACACACAGAGAGGAGTCATACACTGAAACACACAGAGAGCTCATACACTGTAACACACAGGAGTCTCATACACTGTAACACACAGAGGAGAGGGGGGGGTCATACACTGTAACACACAGAGTCTCATACACTGTAACACACAGAGAGCTCATACACTGTAAACACACAGAGAGCTCATACACTGTAACACACAGAGAGAGGGGGGGCTCATACACTGTAACACACAGAGGAGGGGGGGATCTCATACACTGTAACACACAGAGAGAGGGGGGATCTCATACACTGTAACACACACAGAGAGAGGGGGGAGCTCATACACTGTAACACACAGAGAGAGGGGGGGGCTCATACACTGTAACACACAGAGAGAGGGGGGGGCTCATACACTGTAACACACAGAGAGAGGGGGGGGGCTCATACACTGTAACACACAGAGAGAGGGGGGGCTCATACACTGTAACACACAGAGAGAGGGGGGGGCTCATACACTGTAACACACAGAGAGAGGGGGGATCTCATACACTGTAACACACAGAGAGAGAGGGGATCTCATACACTGTAACACACAGAGAGAGGGGGGGGCTCATACACTGTAACACACAGAGAGAGGGGGGGCTCATACACTGTAACACACAGAGAGAGGGGGGATCTCATACACTGTAACACACAGAGAGAGGGGGGGGTCATACACTGTAACACACAGAGAGAGCTCATACACTGTAACACACAGAGAGGGGGGGCTCATACACTGTAACACACAGAGAGAGGGGGGGGCTCATACACTGTAACACACAGAGGGAGGGGGGGACTCATACACTGTAACACACAGAGAGAGGGGGGGATCTCATACACTGTAACACACAGAGAGAGGGGGATCTCATACACTGTAACACACAGAGAGAGGGGGGGGGCTCATACACTGTAACACACAGAGAGAGGGGGGGGGCTCATACACTGTAACACACAGAGAGAGGGGGGGGGCTCATACACTGTAACACACAGAGAGAGGGGGGGGCTCATACACTGTAACACACAGAGAGAGGGGGGGGGCTCATACACTGTAACACACAGAGAGAGGGGGGGTCTCATACACTGTAACACACAGAGAGAGGGGGGGGGGCTCATACACTGTAACACACAGAGAGGGGGGGGGCTCATACACTGTAACACACAGAGAGAGGGGGGGGGCTCATACACTGTAACACACAGAGAGAGGGGGGGGGTCATACACTGTAACACACAGAGAGAGGGGGGGGCTCATACACTGTAACACACAGAGAGGAGGGGGGATCTCATACACTGTAACACACAGAGAGGGGGGGGGGTCATACACTGTAACACACAGAGAGGGGGATCTCATACACTGTAACACACAGAGAGAGGGGGGGGGCTCATACACTGTAACACACAGAGAGAGGGGCTCATACACTGTAACACACAGAGAGAGGGGGGGCTCATACACTGTAACACACAGAGAGAGGGGATCTCATACACTGTAACACACAGAGAGAGGGGGGGGCTCATACACTGTAACACACAGAGGAGAGGGGGGGGCTCATACACTGTAACACACAGAGAGAGGGGGGGGGCTCATACACTGTAACACACAGAGAGAGGGGGGGGTTCATACACTGTAACACACAGAGAGAGGGGGGGGGCTCATACACTGTAACACACAGAGAGAGGGGGGGCTCATACACTGTAACACACAGAGAGAGCTCATACACTGTAACACACAGAGAGAGGGGGGGGGCTCATACACTGTAACACACAGAGAGGGGGGGGGCTCATACACTGTAACACACAGAGAGAGGGGGGGGGCTCATACACTGTAACACACAGAGAGAGGGGGGGGCTCATACACTGTAACACACAGAGAGGAGGGGGGGGCTCATACACTGTAACACACAGAGAGGGGGGGGGGCTCATACACTGTAACACACAGAGAGAGGGGGGATCTCATACACTGTAACACACAGAGAGAGGGGGGGGGATCTCATACACTGTAACACACAGAGAGGGGGGGGCTCATACACTGTAACACACAGAGAGAGGGGGGGGTCTCATACACTGTAACACACAGAGAGAGGGGGGGGCTCATACACTGTAACACACAGAGAGAGGGGGGGGCTCATACACTGTAACACACAGAGAGGGGGGGGGGCTCATACACTGTAACACACAGAGAGAGGGGGGCTCATACACTGTAACACACAGAGAGAGGGGCTCATACACTGTAACACACAGAGAGTCTCATACACTGTAACACACAGAGGGAGGGGGGGGCTCATACACTGTAACACACAGAGAGAGGGGGGCTCATACACTGTAACACACAGAGAGAGGGGGGGGCTCATACACTGTAACACACAGAGAGAGGGGGGGGCTCATACACTGTAACACACAGAGCTCATACACTGTAACACACAGAGAGAGGGGGGGGGCTCATACACTGTAACACACAGAGAGAGGGGGGGTCATACACTGTAACACACAGAGAGAGGGGGGGGGCTCATACACTGTAACACACAGAGAGGAGCTCATACACTGTAACACACAGAGAGAGAGCTCATACACTGTAACACACAGAGAGAGGGGGGGGCTCATACACTGTAACACACAGAGAGAGGGGGGGGCTCATACACTGTAACACACAGAGAGGGGGGGGGCTCATACACTGTAACACACAGAGGGGGGGGGGCTCATACACTGTAACACACAGAGAGAGGAGGGGGGCTCATACACTGTAACACACAGAGAGAGAGAGCTCATACACTGTAACACACAAGAGAGAGGGGGGCTCATACACTGTAAACACACAGAGAGAGGGGGGGGATCTCATACACTGTAACAACAGAGGGGGGGGGGCTCATACACTGTAACACACAGAGAGCTCATACACTGTAACACACAGAGAGAGGAGGAGGGGGCTCATACACTGTAACACACAGAGAGAGCTCATACACTGTAACACACAGAGAGAGGGGGGGGCTCATACACTGTAACACACAGAGAGCTCATACACTGTAACACACAGAGAGAGGGGGGGGGTCATACACTGTAACACACAGAGAGAGGGGGATCTATACACTGTAACACACGAGAGAGCTCATACACTACACAGAGAGCTCATACACTGTACACACACAGAGAGAGGGGGGGGGCTCATACACTGTAACACACAGAGAGAGAGGGGGGGCTCATACACTGTAACACACAGAGAGAGCTCATACACTGTAACACACAGAGGCTCATACACTGTAACACACAGAGAGTCATACATGTAACACAGAGAGCATCTGTAACACCAGAGAGGGGGATCTCATACACTGTAACACACAGAGAGAGGGGATCTCATACACTGTAACACACAGAGCTCATACACTGTAACACACAGAGCTCTCATACACTGTAACACACAGAGAGGGGGGATCTCATACACTGTAACACACAGAGAGAGAGGGGGGGCTCATACACTGTAACACACAGAGAGAGGGGGGGCTCATACACTGTAACACACAGAGAGAGGGGGGTCTCATACACTGTAACACACAGAGAGAGGGGGATCTCATACACTGTAACACACACAGAGAGAGGGGTCTCATACACTGTAAACACACAGAGAGAGGGGGGGGGCTCATACACTGTAACACACAGAGAGAGGGGGGGCTCATACACTGTAACACACAGAGAGAGGGGGGCGAACCACGAGGCTCATACACTGTAACACACAGAGAGAGGGGGGGGCTCATACACTGTAACACACAGAGAGGGGGGGGCTCATACACTGTAACACACAGAGAGAGGGGGGGGATCTCATACACTGTAACACACAGAGAGAGAGGGGATCTCATACACTGTAACACAGAGAGAGGGGGGGCTCATACACTGTAACACACAGAGTGAGGGGGATCTCATACACTGTAACACACACAGAGAGAGAGGGGGGGCTCATACACTGTAACACACAGAGAGAGGGGGCATCATACACTGTAGCACACACAGAGAGAGAGGGGGGGCTCATACACTGTAACACACAGAGAGAGGGGGGCTCATACACTGTAACACACAGAGAGAGGGGGGATCATACACTGTAACACACAGAGAGGGGGGGCTCAGACACTGTAACACATACAGAGAGGGGGGCTCATACACTGTAACACACAGAGAGAGAGGGGGGGGGGTTCATACACTGTAACACACAGAGAGAGAGAGGGGGGGCTCATACACTGTAACACACAGAGAGGGGGGGGCTCATACACTGTGTGGTGTGTTCAGGTGTGTTCAGGTGTGGTGTGTTCAGGTGTGTTCAGGTGTGGTGTGTTCAGGTATGTTCAGGTGGTGTGTTCAGTGGTGTTCAGGTGTGGTGTGTTCAGGTGTGGTGTGTTCAGGTGTGTTCAGGTGTGGTGTGTTCAGGTGTGTTCAGGTGTGGTGTGTTCAGGTATGTTCAGGTGTGGTGTGTTCAGGTGTGTTCAGGTGTGGTGTGTTCAGGTGTGTTCAGGTGTGGTGTGTTCAGGTGTGGTGTGTTCAGGTGTGTTCAGGTGTGTTCAGGTGTGTTCAGGTGTGGTGTGTTCAGGTGTGGTGTGTTCAGGTGTGTTCAGGTGTGGTGTGTTCAGGTGTGGTGTGTTCAGGTGTGGTGTGTTCAGGTGTGTTCAGGTGTGGTGTGTTCAGGTGTGTGTTCAGGTGTGTTCAGGTGTGGTGTGTTCAGGTGTGTTCAGGTGTGTTCAGGTGTGTTCAGGTGTGGTGTGTTCAGGTGTGTTCAGGTGTGGTGTGTTCAGGTGTGGTGTGCAGGTGTGTCAGGTGTGGGTGTTCAGGTGTGTTCAGGTGTGTTCAGGTGTGGTGTGTTCAGGTGTGGTGTTCAGGTGTGTTCAGGTGTGGTGTGTTCAGGTGTGTTCAGGGGTGTGTTCAGGTGTGTGTGTTCAGGTGTTTCAGGTTGGTGTGTTCAGGTGTGTTCAGGTGTGTTCAGGTGTGGTGTGTTCAGGTGTGGTGTGTTCAGGTGTGGTGTGTTCAGGTGTGTTCAGGTGTGGTGTGTTCAGGTGTGTTCAGGTGTGGTGTGTTCAGTGTGGTGTGTTCAGGTGTGTTCAGGTGTGTGTTCAGGTGTGGTGTGTTCAGGTGTGTTCAGGTGTGGTGGTTCAGGTGTGTTCAGGTGTGTTCAGGTGTGGTGTGTTCAGGTGTGTTCAGGTGTGTTCAGGTGTGTGTGTTCAGGTGTGTTCAGGTGTGGTGTGTTCAGGTGTGTTCAGGTGTGGTGTGTTCAGGTGTGGTGTGTTCAGGTGTGTTCAGGTGTGGTGTGTTCAGGTGTGGTGTGTTCAGGTGTGTTCAGGTGTGTTCAGGTGTGGTGTGTTCAGGTGTGTTCAGGTTCCTCACCGATCACAGGGAAAGAGTCTCTGTCGGCGCAGGCTGCAGCGAGCCTCGTCCCGCTGTGAGAGAACTGCAGAGTGAGGCAGCCATACTGCCCGCCCCTCAGAGAGAGGAGAGGCCTGTTGGGGATCCTGCACACCTAGACACACACCACACACACACACACACACACACACACACACACACACAACGTCAACTTAAACACATTCACATCAGGGTTTCCTCTAGGATTTTTTCTCGCCGGTCAAATGTCCGAACAGAATTTATTTTACCGGACTAATTTGTAACGTACCGTGTGTCATGTTTCAATAATAACAATGAGAGGTGTGAGGCAGAGTTTCCGTTAGCAGGTAATCACCGGACTCTGAGCGGATATGCTTCAGTTCACGGCTCATCTTTATATCGCTTCAGTTTAGAATCGGAACAGATCGAAACATTCAGATTCATTTTTCAATAAATGATTCAACAACAAACAGCAACAGCAGATCTCTCTTCTCTCTCTCTCTCTCTCTCTCTCTCTCTCTCTCTCTACTTCTCTCTCTCATCTCTCTCCTCCTCTCTCTCTCTCCTCTCTCATCTCAGCTCTCACCTGATCGGCCTTTATAGAGAGCATCGATCAAACTATGAAGAGTGAATATCGATGATAATGATGGGCGGCCGATCGATCCGAGCATCGGACATTTTGACCGGCAGATTTTGAATTTACCGGTTTTTATTCAATTTTACCAGCTAAAAACCGGTAAATTACCGGCTAACGGAAACCCTGATTCACAAATACAGGCACTAGGTGGAGGACAGTCGGTGTAAAGAGAGCAGGATAGTCAGTCCAGCAGGGTCTCAGTCAGTAGGGGCTGTGAACCGTAGGGTCGCCGGTTCAAGTCCCCAACCAGACCTAAATATGGACTGCTACTTGGAGAAGTCCCAGTTCACCTCCTGCCCTGCTGTGGTACCCTTGAGCAAGGCACCGGACTAGACTCCTGGTTCTAGACTCCTGGTGCTAGACTCCTGGTGCTAGACTCCTGGTGCTAGACTCCTGGCTCTAGACTCCTGGTGCTAGACTCCTGGTGCTAGACTCCTGGTACTAGACTCCTGGTATTAGACTCCTGGTGCTAGACTCCTGGTATTAGACTCCTGGTATTAGACTCCTGGTGCTAGACTCCTGGTGCTAGACTCCTGCTGCTAGACTCCTGGTGCTAGACTCCTGGTGCTAGACTCCTGGTGCTAGACTCCTGGTGCTAGACTCCTGGTGCTAGACTCCTGGCTCTAGACTCCTGGTGCTAGACTCCTGGTGCTAGACTCCTGGTACTAGACTCCTGGTATTAGACTCCTGCTGCTAGACTCCTGCTGCTAGACTCCTGCTGCTAGACTCCTGGTGCTAGACTCCTGGTGCTAGACTCCTGGTGCTAGACTCCTGGCGCTAGACTCCTGGCGCTAGACTCCTGGTGCTAGACTCCTGGTACTAGACTCCTGGTATTAGACTCCTGGTGCTAGACTCCTGGTATTAGACTCCTGGTGCTAGACTCCTGGTGCTAGACTCCTGGTGCTAGACTCCTGGTGCTAGACTCCTGGTGCTAGACTCCTGGTGCTAGACTCCTGGTTCTAGACTCCTGGTACTAGACTCCTGGCTCTAGACTCCTGGTGCTAGACTCCTGGTATTAGACTCCTGGTGCTAGACTCCTGGTGCTAGACTCCTGGTATTAGACTCCTGGTATTAGACTCCTGGTGCTAGACTCCTGGTGCTAGACTCCTGCTGCTAGACTCCTGCTGCTAGACTCCTGCTGCTAGACTCCTGGTGCTAGACTCCTGGTGCTAGACTCCTGGTTCTAGACTCCTGGTACTAGACTCCTGGTGCTAGACTCCTGGTACTAGACTCCTGGTATTAGACTCCTGGTGCTAGACTCCTGGTGCTAGACTCCTGGTGCTAGACTCCTGGTTCTAGACTCCTGGCTCTAGCCTCCTGGTGCTAGACTCCTGGTGCTAGACTCCTGGTGCTAGACTCCTGGTGCTAGACTCCTGGTGCTAGACTCCTGGTATTAGACTCCTGGTGCTAGACTCCTGGTGCTAGACTCCTGGTGCTAGACTCCTGGTGCTAGACTCCTGGTGCTAGACTCCTGGTTCTAGACTCCTGGCTCTAGACTCCTGGCTCTAGACTCCTGGTGCTAGACTCCTGGTGCTAGACTCCTGGTACTAGACTCCTGGTATTAGACTCCTGGTGCTAGACTCCTGGTGCTAGACTCCTGGTATTAGACTCCTGGTATTAGACTCCTGGTATTAGACTCCTGGTACTAGACTCTGGTCCTAGACTCTGGTGCTAGACTCCTGGTGCTAGACTCCTGGTGCTAGACTCTGGTCTAGACTCCTGGCTGCTAGACTCCTGTGCTAGACTCCTGGTGCTAGACTCCTGGTGCTAGACTCCTGGTGCTAGACTCCTGGTGCTAGACTCCTGGTTCTAGACTCCTGGTCTAGACTCCTGGTGCTAGACTCCTGGTGCTAGACTCCTGGTGCTAGACTCCTGGTGCTAGACTCTGGTACTAGACTCCTGGTATTAGACTCCTGGTGCTAGACTCCTGGTGCTAGACTCCTGGTGCTAGACTCCTGGTATTAGACTCCTGGTATTAGACTCTGGTATTAGACTCCTGGTCCTAGACTCTTGGTGCTAGACTCCTGGTGCTAGACTCCTGGTGCTAGACTCCTGGCTCTAGACTCCTGCTGCTAGACTCCTGCTGCTAGACTCCTGGTGCTAGACTCCTGGTGCTAGACTCCTGGTGCTAGACTCCTGGTTCTAGACTCCTGGTTCTAGACTCCTGGTTCTAGACTCCTGGTTCTAGACTCCTGGTGCTAGACTCCTGTGTATTTTCAAAATCTAGCGCACTCCAGCTGTTTCTCCAAAATGACCGACCCCATCTTTAATTGATTCAGAAAAGTATTTTTAATCTATAAATAAAGTTATTGATTTATTTTTTTAAATAATGTATTAAAAAATAATGTAATGGATGTAATGTGTCTCTCACCTGTCCAGGCAGCCTGCTCCACCTGGGCGGGGGGGGGCAGGGTTGTGGGGGGGGCTGCATCAGGCTCCTGGTGGCCTCGCTCTGCAGCTCAAAGAAGGAGGTGCTGCCCCCGCTCCTCCTGCAGAGCCATCATGGAGCGCATGCACGGGTCCACCTGAAACATCATGTACTGTAAATGGTAAACAGCCTCATGAGCACATATCCAGAAGTGTTCCGATAAAGGTCAAGTGTAACGTACGTGCTCGGGCAGAGCGATGCCCTTCACGGTGACGTACAGCGTGGAGCTGTACTTGTTTCGGGGGAACTTGCTCCACCACTCGAACACCTCGATGCTGCCGGGGGTCCGCTTGGCCCGGGCGGGGGGGGGCAGAACAGCTGGAGGCGGAGCTTACTGTCGATGTTCAGCACGCCGTTAGTGCCCACGAGCTGCAGGAAACAGCATGAGAAGTTGTAAAAGAATAATATTATACTCACTTACTTTAATAATATCATTCTGTGATTCTTACTTGCTAATGTTTATCTCTATTTACTGGCTTGGGAACATTCTTGTTGAGAAGATGTGTTGCAGTGTTTTTAGTTACTCTCTATGTGCGCCAACAGTATGACCTTCAACTCAGGTGGTCTGAGAACTTCCTGATACTGCCTCCCTAACTTCCAGAATGCTCCTTTGTCTCACCAAGCTCAACCCCTCCCTTTCTCCTCTCTCTGTGTTTAAATAACTCAAACTCTACTCTTGGTCTTTCACTCTGCAGACTCTTGGAGAGGGTCCGAGTCCGACCCTTGTCAATTAAACTACAGGAGTCCCTCAGGGCTCTGTTCTCGGTCCCCTCCTCTTCTCCCTGTACACAAACTCGGTTCAGTCATCAGCCCGCATGGTTTTTCATACCACTGCTACGCTGACGACACCCAACTAATCCTGCCCTTCCCCCGCTCAGAGACCCAGGTCGTCGCACGCATCTCTGCTCGTCTAGCTGACATCTCTCAGTGGATGTCGCTCATCACCTCAAGCTCAACCTCGACAAAACTGAAGTGCTTTTCCTTCTGGGAAAAGATTGTCCCTCTCTTGACCTGACGATCAACATCGGCCCCCTCTGTTGTCTCCCGACTCAGACTGCAAGGACTCTGGGTGGGACCCTGGATAACAACCTGTCCTTCACTGCAAACATCGCTGCTCCAACCCGCTGCTGCAGATACACGCTCTCTACAGCATCAGGAGGACGCGTCCCCAGCTGACCCAGAGAGCCACGCAGGTTCTGGTCCAGGCTCTCGTCGCCTCTCTAGACTACTGCAGCTCCCTGCTGGCTGGTCTGCCTGCATGTGCCATCCGACCTCTGCAGCTCATCCAGAATGCAGCGGCTCCTCTGGTCTTCAACCTTCCTGAATGTTCCACCCCACACCGCTCCTCCGCTCCCTCCACTGGCTTCCGGTAACTGCTAGAATCCACTTCAAGACCCTGGTGCTTGCGTACCATGCTGTGAATGGATCTGGCCCTTCCTCCATCCAGGACATGGTTAAACGTGCACCCCAGCACGTGCACTCCGCTCTGCATCAGCCAGACGGCTCGCTGCAACCCTCGCTGCGAGGGGGACCCAAGTTCCCATCAGCAGGAACACGTGGGTTTGCTGTCCTGGCTCCAAGATGGTGGAATGAGCTCCCATTGACATCAGGACAGCAGAAAGCTCACACACCTTCCAGACTGAAGCTCATCTCTCTCGACTCCACCTCGAGGATAGAACTACTAACAAAGCACTGATATACTAACAAAGCTCTTATATACTAACAAAGCTCTTATATACTAACAAAGCACTTATATACTAACAAAGCACTTATATACTAACAAAGCACTTATATACTAACAAAGCACTTATATACTAACAAAGCTCTTATATACTAACAAAGCACTTATATACTAACAAAGAACTTATATACTAACAAAGGACTGGCTTACCTAAAGCCAGTTGAGTAGCACTTGAAACGATTCGCTCTATGAAACCTGATGTACTTTATGATTCTGTTTCCTTCAAGGTTGTATCTTCCTGGTCGAACGCACTTATTGTAAGTCGCTTAGGATAAAAGCGTCAGCTAAATGCGATGTAATGAATGGTTTGATTCTCTATCCACATTTGATAAATACATTCCCACCACAGAAGTGTTTTTAAGAACAATTTTAAAACACATAAATATGAACTAACAGGGCACCAATGCAGCACCTTGAGGAACGCCCAGGCTATCTTCCTGAATCCTCGCTCAGGGTCCACGGCAGCGTTAGCTCTCGCTTCCTCCATCGTCAGAAGTCCAGGATCTTTACGAGACAGAGACAACACTATTACAGCAGGAACAGATTAACAGTGAGGTTTATAAAGCGTCCCTCCCAGTTTGCTGTCAATAGACTTATACGGCCAGCTCGTATGAAATATAAGGACTTTTCCCCAGTTATTCAAAAGATTACAGATTTGTAATCAGAATGTGTCCCACAACCCTCAAGGGCCCTTCACCCTGTCTTCAACAAGAGGTCACAATGTGAACTGACACAAATAAGTGTTTATAAATGTAACAGAAGTATAAATATCAAATGGAAGTGATATAAAAAACTAATTCATTTTAAATAAGATTCTGAGAAAATAAGTCAAAGGCTCCTGAATGAACGAGGAAATGTCCCGCTCTGTGTATGTGTATGTGTACAGACATGTGTAGACTGTGGGGTGTAGACCTCGAAGAACAGCATGACTCGCGGCGCCTCCTCCTGGTTCTCCTGCAGGAAGTACCCGAAGCGCTCGTTGAAGATGATCTGCTCCTCTCCACTCAGGGATGATGGATTTGTTCTTCTTGAAGTCGAAGGCTGCGTGATGATCGGAGGACGTGATCCACGTTCTGCTGCTCGTAGAAACGAGGAGACCGGGGCGATGGCTGAGGAGAGACAGAGGAAGACAGAGAGAGACAGAGAGAGACAGAGAGAGACACAGAGGAGAGACAAAGAGGAGAGACACAGAGGAGAGACAGGGAGAGACAGAGAGAGACAGGGAGAGACAGAGAGAGACAGGGAGAGACAGGGAGAGACAGAGAGAGACAGAGAGAGACAGAGAGAGACAGAAAGGAGAGACACAGAGGAGACAGAGAGAGACAGAAGAGAGACACAGAGGAGAGACAGAGAGGAGACAGAGGAGAGACAGAGAGGAGAGACACAGAGGAGAGACATAGAGGAGACAGAGAGAGACAGAGAGAGACAGAGAGAGACAGAGAGAGACAGAGAGAGACAGAGAGAGACAGAGGGAGAACAGAGAGAGACAGAGAGAAGACAGGAGAGACAGGAGAGACAGAGAGAGAAGGAGAGACAGAGAGAGACAGAGAGAGACAGAGAGGAGACAGAGAGACAGAGAGACACAGAGGAGACAGAGGAGAAGACAGAGAGAGACACAGAGGAGAGACAGAGAGGAGAGACACAGAGGAGAGACAGAGAGAGACAGAGGAGAGACAGAGAGAGACACAGAGGAGAGACACAGAGAGAGACAGAAAGGAGAGACACAGAGGAGAGACAGAGAGAGACACAGAGGAGAGACAGAGAGGAGACAGAGAGGAGACAGAGAGGAGAGACATGAGGGAGACAGAGAGAGACAGGAGAGACAGAGAGAGACAGGGAGAGACAGAGAGAGACAGGGAGAGACAGGGAGAGACAGAGAGAGACAGAGAGAGACAGGAGAGACAGAGAGAGACAGAGAGAAACAGGGAGAGACAGGGAGAGACAGAGAGAGACAGGGAGAGACAGAGAGAGACAGAGAGAGACAGAGAGAGACAGGGAGAGACAGAGAGAGACAGAGAGAACACAGAGGAGAGACACAGAGGAGACAGAGGAGAGGACCAGAGGAGACAGAGGAGAGACAAGAGGAGAGACACAGAGGAGAGACACGAGGAGAGACACAGAGGGGAGAGACACAGAGGGGAGACAGAGGGGAGACAGGGAGAGACAGAGAGAGACAGAGAGAGACAGGGAGAGACAGGGAGAACAGAGAGAGACAAGAGAGACAGAGAGAGACAGGGAGAGACAGAGAGAGACAGGGAGTAGACAGAGAGAGACACAGAGTCAGGGAGTGAGCATGTTATCGTTACAGACTCGACTCAAATGTTTAAAGAAAGATGTAACCAGTGTTTTTCTCACACGCTGCTCCGCAGAGGAAACCCAGCCTGAGTGAAGGCAATGTTAAATATGTTAAATATGTTAAATACGTTACATGTGTTAATTATGTTAATTATGTTAAATATGTTAAATATGTTAATTACGTTACATGTGTTAATTATGTTAATTATGTTAAATATGTTAAATATGTTAAATATGTTAAATATGTTTGGATGAACAGTCCCTGGGGCTCACCTGTCCTCCTTCCTCAGGTACGCCCCGCTCCTCTCCTCCACCACGTGGACCTTCACCATGGGGTGAGAGACCAGCAGGTCGCTCTGCAGCCCGTCGGTCCGGTGGACGAACACCCCGAGGACCAGACTGTCATCAAACAGCTGAGCTGCAGGAGCCTGCCGGGCGTCCACCTGTTCACTCACTGCAGGAGAGAGGACTCTTTAAAGTAGAGACACTACATACCGATATACACCTGAACATCAGCAGGAGAGGACTCTTTAAAGTAGAGACACTACATACTGATATACACCTGAACATCAGCAGGAGAGGACTCTTTAAAGTAGAGACACTACATACTGATATACACCTGAACATCAGCAGGAGAGGACTCTTTAAAGTAGAGACACTACATACTGATATACACCTGAACATCAGCAGGAGAGGACTCTTTAAAGTAGAGACACTACATACTGATAACACCTGAACATCAGCAGGAGAGGACTCTTTAAAGTAGAGACACTACATACTGATATACACCTGAACATCAGCAGGAGAGGACTCTTTAAAGTAGAGACACTACATACTGATATACACCTGAACATCAGCAGGAGAGGACTCTTTAAAGTAGAGACACTACATACTGATATACACCTGAACATCAGCAGAGAGGACTCTTTAAAGTAGAGACACTACATACTGATATACACCTGAACATCAGCAGGAGAGGACTCTTTAAAGTAGAGACACTACATACTGATATACACCTGAACATCAGCAGGAGAGGACTCTTTAAAGTAGAGAGGACCTTTAAAGTAGAGACACTACATACTGATATACACCTGAACATCAGCAGGAGAGGACTCTTTAAAGTAGAGACACTACATACCGATATACACCTGAACATCAGCAGGAGAGGACTCTTTAAAGTAGAGACACTACATACTGATATACACCTGAACATCAGCAGGAGAGGACTCTTTAAAGTAGAGACACTACATACTGATATACACCTGAACATCAGCAGGAGAGGACTCTTTAAAGTAGAGACACTACATACTGATATACACCTGAACATCAGCAGGAGAGGACTCTTTAAAGTAGAGACACATACTGATATACACCTGAACATCAGCAGGAGAGGACTCTTTAAAGTAGAGACATACATACTGATATACACCTGAACATCAGCAGGAGAGGACTCTTTAAAGTAGAGACACTACATACTGATATACACCTGAACATCAGCAGGAGAGGACTCTTTAAAGTAGAGACACTACATACTGATATACACCTGAACATCAGCAGGAGAGGACTCTTTAAAGTAGAGACACTACATACTGATATACACCTGAACATCAGCAGGAGAGGACTCTTTAAAGTAGAGACACTACATACTGATATACACCTGAACATCAGCAGGAGAGGACTCTTTAAAGTAGAGACACTACATACTGATATACACCTGAACATCAGCAGGAGAGGACTCTTTAAAGTAGAGACACTACATACTGATATACACCTGAACATCAGCAGGAGAGGACTCTTTAAAGTAGAGACACTACATACTGATATACACCTGAACATCAGCAGGAGAGGACTCTTTAAAGTAGAGACACTACATACTGATATACACCTGAACATCAGCAGGAGAGGACTCTTTAAAGTAGAGAGACACTACATACTGATATACACCTGAACATCAGCAGGAGAGGACTCTTTAAAGTAGAGACACTACATACTGATATACACCTGAACATCAGCAGGAGAGGACTCTTTAAAGTAGAGACACTACATACTGATATACACCTGAACATCAGCAGGAGAGGACTCTTTAAAGTAGAGACACTACATACTGATATACACCTGAACATCAGCAGGAGAGGACTCTTTAAAGTAGAGACACTACATACTGATATACACCTGAACATCAGCAGGGAGAGGACTCTTTAAAGTAGAGACACTACATACTGATATACACCTGAACATCAGCAGGAGAGGACTCTTTAAAGTAGAGACACTACATACTGATATACACCTGAACATCAGCAGGAGAGGACTCTTTAAAGTAGAGACACTACATACTGATATACACCTGAACATCAGCAGGAGAGGACTCTTTAAAGTAGAGACACTACATACTGATATACACCTGAACATCAGCAGGAGAGGACTCTTTAAAGTAGAGACACTACATACTGATATACACCTGAACATCAGCAGGAGAGGACTCTTTAAAGTAGAGACACTACATACTGATATACACCTGAACATCAGCAGGAGAGGACTCTTTAAAGTAGAGACTACATACTGATATACACCTGAACATCAGCAGGAGAGGACTCTTTAAAGTAGAGACACTACATACTGATATACACCTGAACATCAGCAGGAGAGGACTCTTTAAAGTAGAGACACTACATACTGATATACACCTGAACATCAGCAGGAGAGGACTCTTTAAAGTAGAGACACTACATACTGATATACACCTGAACATCAGCAGGAGAGGACTCTTTAAAGTAGAGACACTACATACTGATATACACCTGAACATCAGCAGGAGAGGACTCTTTAAAGTAGAGACACTACATACTGATATACACCTGAACATCAGCAGGAGAGGACTCTTTAAAGTAGAGACACTACATACTGATATACACCTGAACATCAGCAGGAGAGGACTCTTTAAAGTAGAGACACTACATACTGATATACACCTGAACATCAGCAGGAGAGGACTCTTTAAAGTAGAGACACTACATACTGATATACACCTGAACATCAGCAGGAGAGGACTCTTTAAAGTAGAGACACTACATACTGATATACACCTGAACATCAGCAGGAGAGGACTCTTTAAAGTAGAGACACTACATACTGATATACACCTGAACATCAGCAGGAGAGGACTCTTTAAAGTAGAGACACTACAACTGATATACACCTGAACATCAGCAGGAGAGGACTCTTTAAAGTAGAGACACTACATACTGATATACACCTGAACATCAGCAGGAGAGGACTCTTTAAAGTAGAGACACTACATACTGATATACACCTGAACACACGAGAGGACTCTTTAAAGTAGAGACACTACATACTGATATACACCTGAACATCAGCAGGAGAGGACTCTTTAAAGTAGAGACACTACATACTGATATACACCTGAACATCAGCAGGAGAGGACTCTTTAAAGTAGAGACACTACATACTGATATACACCTGAACATCAGCAGGAGAGGACTCTTTAAAGTAGAGACACTACATACTGATATACACCGAACATCAGAGGAGAGGACTCTTTAAAAGTAGAGAGGACTCTTTAAAGTAGAGGGGGGGAAGAAGACCTCCAGTTACCGTGTTTCTTCTTCTTCTTTTCTTCTCTCCTTTGACTCTTCTTCGTTTTCCACATCTGCTTCATCTCTAGAGAACAGAACGACATCAATGAAGAGCTGCAACACCTCGAAGAGCAGATCTCTGAGTCCCAGAGTCCCAGAGTCCCAGAGTCTCTGAGTCCCAGAGTCCCAGAGTCCCAGAGTCTCAGAGTTCCAGAGTCTCAGAGGCCCAGAGTCCCAGAGTCTCAGAGGCCCAGAGTCCCAGAGTCCCAGAGTCCTCAGAGTCCCAGAGTCCCAAGTCTCAGAGTCCCAGAGTCTCAGAGTCCCAGAGTCCCAGAGTCTCAGAGTCCCAGAGTCCCAGAGTCTCAGAGTCCCCAGAGTCTCAGAGTCCCAGAGTCCCAGAGTCCCAGAGTCCCAGAGTCTCAGAGTCCCAGAGTCCAGAGTCCCAGAGTCTCAGAGTCCCAGAGTCTCAGAGTCCCAGATTCCCAGAGTCCCAGAGTCTCAGAGTCCTAGAGTCCCAGAGTCTCAGAGTCCTAGAGTCCCAGAGTCTCAGAGTCCCAGAGTCCCAGAGTCTCAGAGTCCTAGAGTCCCAGAGTCTCAGAGTCCCAGAGTCCCAGAGTCTCAGAGTCCCAGAGTCTCTGAGTCCCAGAGTCTCTGAGACTTTAGACGAGAGGAAGGATCCTCAGAGACATTTAGACGAGAGGAAGGACCCTCAGAGACATTTAAGACGAGAGGAAGGACCCTCAGAGACATTTAGACGAGACGAGAGGAAGGACCCGAACCACCCTCAGTGGGGGCACATTTATTATTTATATACGAGCGGAAGGAGGAACGGACCCCTCAGATGGACATTTAGAGGAGGGTAGAGAGGAGGGGAGAGACTAGAGGAAGGAACCCCATAGGACATGTAATAAAATAAAAAAAAATCGAGAGGAAGACCCCTCAGAGTAGACAACATTTAGAGTAGGGAGGGAAGACGAGGAGGAAAGAAGAGGACCCCCCTCAGGGAGAGAGGGGGAGACATTTAGGACGCTTGTCGTGGCGCTGGCTCTCTAGGCCTCCGCGGTGCTCATTCCTGGCGCATGACCCTCAGCGAACATTTCTTTAGTTAAGGATGCAGAGGTGGGGATTTAGAGAGTAGAGGTTGGGACGAGAGTACCCCTGAGGACCCCCACATGGAGAGTACGGGAACCCCACAGAGAGGACATTCCAGGGATCTATTCAGGGAGGGAACGAGAGGAAGGGCGTAGGGCGGACCCCCCCCCTCAGAAACGTCTCAGCCGAGAGTCCGAGCAGGAAGTACGAGAAGGAATCCCCCACCCTGCCTCAGGGTTTCGCGCCCATTATCATGTTATTTACGGGCCGCGGCTTCCTCATAGTTTAGCCCCCCGCCCCTCCAGCTTGTGCGTCATTCATGCCCATCACCCCATACCATCACATCCACTACCTCCAAACAGGTCACGTGCACACCCGTACTAACACCTTTCCCACGTTACTGCACCACCTCTCATAACTCAATAATCACTCATCACTCTTCACATGGGTGGAACCAGTCTCTTGTGAACTAATAAGCACTTCACTCTCAACTTTTACCTCACTCATTTACTAATTACATTATCTACAACTCACTGATTTGAAAGACACTATTTACTAAAAATCACTACTCACGTCACAGATCACTCCACTCACGGCGCTGGGAAAATCACGTTTCACTCAACTTCACACTACTTTTTACTTCCACTAGTAAAAAAATCCCTCACTTATCACTTACAATTCACTATCACGCAAATCACAGCACTTACCTACACCTCTTCCATTTTCATTACACATCACTTCAACTATACACCTGCTTACTCAACCAAAACAGAATTCCAATCATCTCAAGCACTTTCTACTGCTAGCACTTCCTCTCACATCACCAAATCATCTCATCTCTTTATACCTTCACCTGCACCAAATTTCAAACGATAACCCTTACTCACTTATCACAATACTTCATCTTATCACTGTGGATCACTTGAATAATCACTCTCACGTACTACTCAACAGAGACAATACAACATCACTCAATTACTTACAACCACACTCAAATTTCACCACTCCAGCAATCACTTGTCCCACAAAAACACTTCACACCTCACTTCACGTACTTCATCACAGACATCTCAGAACTCATCTAACAAAGCAAACCGTCAAAATCACTCAGCACATTGTTGTCTCGGCGGAGCAAACACTACAAAAATCATCTCTAACATCAATACCACTCAATCACTCAACACGCCTAATCACTCACTAATCACGTCTAAAATCACTCATGCGATATCACTCAGCGACTCTGTTTTCAACTATCACTTATCACTAATTCACTCACCCAATCACGTAATCACCATTACTTTCTCTTCACCGTCGTCACTATCAACTAATTACTCCAATCACTGTGAGCACTCATCACGTAGTACAAACCTACTACTTCACTAACTTATACACAGCACACAGAAATCCTGCTTCTTTTCTTGTGTGATTCTGGAACAGGACTTCAACAACAGTTCAATTCAGAGCTTCTTCTGAGCATTTTCAGTTTTTCAGAAAATTTTTTTGTTCAGCTTTTTTTTTTTTTTCAACCCATCAGCTTTCAACAGACCTTCCAGCTGAGTTCTTCCAGCTGTCTCTTCTTTTTGTTTCTTCTTTTTTGCCAGTTTCACTTCTGTTAAATAGCCAGAGTGTTCCATAGAGCCTTTTTATTTCTCCAGCATTCAGGAGAGGGGTTCTCAGCAGCCTTTGCAAGATTCAGCAGTTTTCACCAGCTTCAGAACAGCATTTTTCCCTCTTTCAGTTCAAGGTTTCCAATTAGCATAGACCTTTTTCAGGCGTATCTTTCTTCTTTTTTGTTGTTTACTTGATTTTTTTTTCTTTTTTTTTTTTTTTCTTTTTCTTTCTTCCCCACCGTCGTTAATTTGTGTTAGATTATTTTTTTATATTATATTTTAAATTTAAATTTTAGTTTATTTCTTTATAATTTTTATTATTTAATTTTATTTTATTTTATATTTTTTTTTTATAAATTTATTTATATTAATTTATTATAATTATTTATAATGTATTTCCGTTATTTTAGTATTTTTTCATATTTCCTTTAAATAATTTTATTTATTTTTTTTTCTTTTCTCAGGTGATGGAAATTGTTATTAATTTTTTGATTCATGATTTTTATTTCTCCGAGAGTCTTCATTTTTCAGTGAGGAATGGAGAAAACGTTTCGTGTGTCCTCCTCTTCCCTCCCTCTCCTTAAAGCTTTTTTCTGTTTTGTTTTGTTTCTTAGGGGGCTAGCCCTTTTCACACTTCCCTCAACTTTGCTTCACCCACAACTCCAACCAGGAGCTTTTCACAAACTTTATTTTGTTCAATCTTTTTTTTTCTTTTTGTTTTTTCTTGTTTTCTTTTATTGTATTAGTAGGCCTTTTTTGTTGTTTATTTTCATTTTTTTTCGAACACTCTACCGAGTTAACAAGAGAATGATTTATTTTAGGGCTTTTTTTTTTTTTCAAGATTTTCATTTTTTTTTCACATTTCACACACAAAAACTACCAGAAAAAACTAAGCGTTACCTTCCTCCTCCCAAATTGGAACTCCTAAAGTTTCAACTTTTTCATCATTAGTTTTTATGTCAAATTTTTTTAGTCATCTTTCCTTTGTGTCGTGTTGTCCTCCTTAGTCGATTCTTCCCTTTTTCTTTCTCTCTTATTCTTCTTCTTTTCCCTTCCCCCCTCTTTTTTTCTTTCTTTTTTCCTTCTTTCCTCTATCTTCCTTCTCCCCCCCCACGTCGTTATTTTTTTTATTGTTATATATTTTCATTTTTTAATTATTATTTTTTCATTAAGTTCAGAGAGGAAGAAAGAAAAATTCGTTTCGGAAGTGTTCCTCCTTTTAAGGTTTTATTTTTCCACCTGTCCTATATCTCGATCTCTCTCGTGTTTCCACCTTTTTGGTGTGTCTCCCATTTTTAGCCCTGTGTTGTTGGTGTACCTCCCCCCTCCTTCCTCTTGGTCCTTTTTTTTTTAGGCCATAGTTTTTTTCACAACTTTTTTTTTTCAATCAATTTCACATGCCCCTTTATTCCACTTTCATCACTTACACCCTCCTATTTTGCCAATTTTCACATTATTGTTTACCCTATTTCACTTAATGTTCTTTAGAATTTCACACCCGTTTTAACATTTATATAGTTAGTTTTGTTAGCTTTTTTGTTTTTTTTTTTCACATCACCTCCCTTTTTATACCTCCAAGCCTGGCTCCTTAGTTTTAGGGCTTCCCTTTTTCTTCGAAACCACTCTTGTTTTTTTTTTATTTTTTTCAAAGTAGTAGGTTAGTCCTAGACTCTCCCCTCTCCTTTAGGTTTTAGGATAAAGGCCTTTTTCACACTGACTACCGTTTTACTCTCTTCCTCCTTTATTTAGGTTTGTATTTAGCTTTTAGGCTTCAATATTTTTTTTTTTTTTTTCAATTTTTTCTATTTTTCTTTTCCCTTCCTTGTTTCCTCTTCTCCTTTTTAGATTAGGGCTTTTTTTTTTTTTTTTCAAAATTGTTTTTTCTTTGTTTCACCACGGTGTTACATACATTTAAACCAGTGCCGGTAACTGTTTCCCTGCTTACCTCCATCACACCTCACAACAATTGTCCAATAAACACAGTGCCTTCAATACAATATTTTCACACTCGGACTCCGTCACTTTTCCTTTGACTTTACTTTGTGTATTTTCACACTCGTCTAACTTATTTTCATTAGGCTGCCTTCACAACTTGTCTTTCCTACTACCATTCCACACTACATTTCACACAGCGATCCTATTCCTAACTCCTATACTTCACCAACACAAACAACGATACCAATACACGGTTTTTTTTTCATTCTTTTTTCACACAAATCACTCAGAGAAATTTATATTTTTTCACACACGCACCTACCCTATTGGCATCTCCCTCCTACTTCACACACTCCCGACGGTTTTTTTTTTTGTTTCAACACGTTGAGTCTTGATAAACACTAACTACTTCTAACACTAACAGGATGGTCGCTCCTCATGTCTCCTCTCACTTTCCTGTATTTGTAAGGGCTTCATCTTCACACTCAGCCGTTTTGAATTTTCCTGTTAGATATTTTTTAACATTTTTTTTTCCATTAGTAGAGGCTTTTTCACAACTAGTCCGGGACTTCACTGGTGTTCCTTGACAATTGTTCACAATGGGTTTATTAGGAGGCTGTTTCGTTATCACAACTGTACTCCACTACCGTTTATCTTCACCACCATTCGACTCGACTCTTATTTCTTTTTTCATCAACACTCTCCTTTCAATTTTTTTTTATCATTTCATTCAATTTTCACTAAACACGTACGTGTTACTCCTTCCATCACCCCAATTCCGGCCCCCACATTTTTTTTCAACAGACATGTGCTACCTACTGCTTATTCATTTTGTTTCAACTTTTCATTGAGTTAAGATATAGTATATTATTAGGAGTAGGGCTTTTGATTTTTTTCTTTTTCTTATGTATTTTTTCTTTTAGCATTGTTCATTCATTCGCATTCACCGACTCCTCATAACCCTCCCCCCCCCCCCCCTACTTCAACCCATATACCCCATTATATTACCCCAACACTACTCCGCTTTACATTTATCACACTTTATCTCACTGATGCACCTGCAACCGAATAATACACACCCACCATAACATTATGAACGATACACACGTTTTCCGACAAACCTGGAACCTAATTCTTCTATAGTGATTCAGGTGCTATTATCACACAGCGAGGTACTAAAAATTACTTTTTTGCTTTTCACAATTTTTCACCCATTTATTTATTTTGTCACACTTATCGACGACTAGATAGATGACATATATTCCACACAACCTATCTTAACACAGGTAGACTCCTTCACAAACCCCAAGACTAAAAAATCTTTCAAGCACACACTACACTGTTCCAGTACATTTTTTTTTCAATTTTGGAGATTGTTTTCACATTCTTTCAATCACACCTAACCTCACTAAACGATATCTTTCACACCATTATTTTTCAAATTCCTGTCCCCGTTTCGTGGTGTTGGTCCTTTCCCTTTCCCCACACTTTATAGCTGGTCCTTGTCTCTCCGCTAGCTTTTTTCAACCGCCCCACTTTTGGTTTAGAGCTGTTTTTTTTCACAGACTTGTGTTTTTCCAGTTTTATTTTTTTTTTCTTTCATTTAGAAGTTTAGAGTACCTTCCCTTTTAGACTCTCCTTAGGGCCTTTATTCAATTTCAACGACTGACTCTTCCTGTTACGTTTCAGCACTTTCCCGCACTACTTCCTTACACCGCACCGATGACACAAGACCTAATCCTCCTCCTTCTTCCTCCTTTCCCCTACTCTCTTACGTTCCTCTCAAACATTACATCCCTTTTATCACTAATGTGGAGGCATTCCCTCAGACAATTCGGGGTCCTTTTTCTCTTCACACTAGTATACCTGCGACTCACAAAATGCACCACTGCTTCCTATTACACTTAACGTATCTAAACTAACGATATTTCACTATTTAGTAAGGTTAGTCCGTCTTTATTGTTTCTCTACCACCTCATTTTTTTTTTTTTTCAACTACATCTGTACTACCTTTTCACACATCACGTACGTATCCCGTTTAATACTGTCCTCCTTGGTTTGACTCCGATGTCCTTCTTTCGTAGTGTTCCTCTTCCTCTCCTTTTTGTCAGGCTTCACACTAAAACGTTGGCACTCGATTTTCACTTTCACACCGACTGGACAACTCCGGTCACACATCGAATTAAGGCTTTGTTTTTTCTTTTCAGTCTTTTTTGTTTTTAAAAATAAAGGTAGTTAAGGCTTTTTTTATTTCTTCAGGCTTCTTTTTCACACTTTGTTTTTGCACTTTTATTTTATCAATTGTTTTTCAAACGAACGTTCCTACAATCGGGTGTTTCAACCACATTTTCACAATTTCATGTCCAACACTGGTCACCCTGTACTAGATTATCAACACACTATTTGCGCTTATTTCACGACCGTATTTTTTGCTCCAGAGGGGTTGGGGTTAGGTGACTAATCCCCTAACTCTATCACAATCATCAAACTCCCTAATAACCCCCATAATACACGCCCAGCCCCTCGCATAACCATCATCCAGTCATCCTAACCACACCAGTACCAACACTTTTTATTACGCTCGCACTTCCCCCTAACATTAAGGCACAACGTGCACTCCTTGGTTTCCTCTAAACGTTCTTCACTTTCACACTTACAACAGACATTCCAAGACATTTGTTTTATTTCCTTCTTTTCCAAATTTTTTCCATTTTTTGGTTTTTTTTCTTTTTTTTTTTCCTTTGATTCCCTTTTTTTCACACTAGGC